>CAUYQV010171237.1:0-42126 GCA_963574575.1 Galagoides demidoff | reverse complement strand
GAAATGCAAATCAAAACCACCTAGAGATATCACCTAATCTCAGCAAGAATCACAAAGTCCTCAAACCGCAGATGCTGGCATAGGTGTGGAGAGAAGGGGATACTTATACACTGTTGGTGGGATTGCAAACTAATACAGCCTCCTTGGAAAGAAGTATGGAGAAACCTCAAAGAGCTGAAAGTAGACCTTCTATTTGATCCCATCATCCCATTACTAGTTATCGCCCCAGAAGGAAAAAAAAATCATTTTCCCCTAAGGACATTTGCACTAGCATGTTTATTGCAGCTCAATTCACAATTGCAAAGGTGAGGAAACAACCCAAGTGTGCATCAACCCAAAGATGAATACATAAACCGTTTTATATGTATACCATGAAGTCCTATTCAGCCATAAAGAAAAATGAAGGCTTCGCGTTGTCTGTATTTACCTGGAAGGATTTGGAGAACATCCTCCTACGTAAAATATCATAGAATTGAAAAGCAAGCATCTCATATACTCAATTCTACAAAACTAGTAGATGAACAACTCTATGGTCAAAAGAGAGAAAAACACATTTAGATTCAAGAAGGGGGGAGGAGGAAGGAGTCTGGTGAGCGCTCACACACCAGGCCCAATGGAGGGGTACATGACATACCTCATGGGTGAAGGGGCTCAACTGCAACTTGGACTTTACCTAACAAACACAAACAATGTGACCTAATTGTATGTAACCTTATATTAATCTGAAATTTGAAAAAGGAACCTAACAAACTGAATGATGTGTTAAAGCTAGGTAGCCTAAATTATAGGTATGATGGAACAAAAGAGAGTGTTATTTGTATAGAGAAAGGGATGGAAAGACCATATTACCATTCCATTAGCCTCTATGGTCCCATGCTGGGCCCACATGTGCTGTACCTAAGAAACACTTACAGTACTCATGGTTGTTGGCAGGCTGACTGACCAGAAATAGCTGTGGTTAGGTGTACTTGTCACCATCTCTCTTTAATAGATCAAATGTGTATCTCTGGCCCTAAGCATCTTCTGCCTATTGACTTCTTTGCTCGAACTTCAATGTGTTCCTCTAACCACCAGTAAGGAAGATAGCAGCTGCAGACAGACACAGGACATATGAATATTGTACAACTCAGGATTCACACAGTGTAGTCCTTCCAACTTGCAGCCTCTCCTTAGGGTGGTAACTTACTCCATCTCTTTCCAATTGCTCCAAATGGTGTAATTTAAAGTGATTTAATTAACTGTGTGATCAAAACATCTTCATTTGGTCTGTGAGCCTGTTTCATGACTTCCAGGATAAACTGGCTTATAGTTATTTGGAGGCCACCACTGCATCAAGATAATTTTTCATGATAGCTACAAAAATCTAAGAAAAATAACAATATAGTGTTGCATAAATGAAAGTAATTTGAAGAGAGGAAAGAAAGGCAGTCAACAAATTGTATCATTAACAGACTGAAAGACTAAAATTGGCAAGTAAAGGACAAACCAAAAGATAAAACGTGGAAAGGAATTTTTCCTCTCAATTCATTTGTAGGGGATTAAAACAAATAAAAAGGACATGGACCTTGGCAATGTTGTATGAAAGTCATTGATACCAATTATTCTTTATCTCTGAGATCAAAATAACTGTTACAGAGAAATATAACTACAACAAAGTCCAACAAGTGGACTAATCAAAATTTATTTTAATTCATTTTACCTGGATGGAATTACAAATTTGAAAAAACGTCCACTACATTTTGAAAGTACTTACACCATCAAGAAGAGAGAAAGGGGCTGGCTGGAGTGGTTTATGCCCATAAATCCAGCATGTTGAGAGTCTGAGGTGGGAGCCATTTGAAAGAAAGCACTCAAGACCAGCCCAGCCTGGATGATATAATGAGATTCCATCTCTACAAGAAGACAAAAAAAAAAAAAAAAAGAAGAAGAAGAAGAAAGAAAAAAAATATAGTTTTAAAAAGTCTCTTTGGAACCAATCTCTTTATTCTAGGATAATTTTCTCTTACCTAATTATCAATTTATAAAAACTATAGGAAAAAAAGGCATGTTTTTGGAAAAAAAGACAAGAAAAGATGGGTGCATAAAGAAGACCAGAATGAGGCTTGGTAAAACAGTAGTGTTTACAATGCTAAGTGGTTTAGATATTTATCCCCTTGAAACTGTCCAATAAGGTACTAGCCAAATATGGCTAATTATATTTAATTAAGATAAAAGAAAAATTCAGTTCCCTGGATACAATATTCACATTTTAAGTCCTCAGAAGACATATATGGCTGGTGGCTACAATACTGGGTAGTACAGGTAACATTTTTATCATCTATAGAAAGTTCTATCGGACAGCCCTAGACAAGGGGAAAACATGAACAAATTCTGAACAGAGTTTAAAATGATAAAATATTCCACAATCTCTAGGAAGAATTGAATAGACTAGAAAGAGGTGGGCCAATCAGGGTATGAATTGGAATACAAGCTGTCCACAGATTGCAGTTGTAGAAATGAAGAATTGTGTGTGTGTATGTGTGTCAGTGGGTATGGGCAGGGGCAGAGATATAGTCACAGAGTAGATATGGAGGCTAAGGGAGAAGTGGAGTATTTCTTATTTAGGAAAATAGGGGGATACTGAGTTGTCCTGTCAAGTACAATAAACTTATAAGATAGATTAATTTATTAATTAATGAAATAGGAAATGCTGGAGAAGTGAAGTTGGGTTTTTCTGAGAGGGGGACGATGGATGACAAATTTAGGCTTTATCTGTGTTAATCTTGAGATTGTCTTAGTTCATTTGTACTCGGTAATTTATAAAGAACAGAAATATATTTTTCTTTTTTTTTTTTGAGACAGAGCCTCAAACTGAAGCCCTGGGTAGAGTGCCGTGGCATCACAGCTCACAGCAACCTCCAACTCCTGGGCTCAAGCAAGTCTCCTGCCTCAGCCTCCCAAGTAGCTGGGACTATAGGCGCCCGCCACAGCGCCCAGCTATTTTTTTGGTTGCAGCCATCACTGTTGTTTGGTGGCCGGAGCTGGATTCGAACCCGCCAGCTCAGGTATATGTGGCTGGTGCCTTAGCCGCTTAAGCCACTGGCACCGAGCCCAGAAATATATTTCTTATAGTTCTAGCAAGTGGGAAGTCCAAAATCAAGGCACTGCCAAGTTCACTGTCTGATGACAGGCCATTGTCTGCTTTCAAGACAGTACCTTGAAAGTCTATCCTCTAGACTTTTGGGAGGAAGGAGAAAGGGGTGAACTCCTTTGTCAAACCCTTTCACACACAGCAATGAATCCCATTCATGAGGGTGAAGCCCTTAAAGCTCAATCACTTCCCAAAGCCCACACCTCCCAACACTGTTGCCTTGAAGATTAAGTTTCAACATGCCTTTTTGGAGGAGATAAAAACATCTAAAACATAGGCAAGACTGTGGACATTCCAGTAGGATGTACAATAGCCACTTGGATATACAGGTGGTCCCCAACTTACAATGGTTACATTTATGGTTTTTTGATGTTAAGATTGGTTTATCAAGGGTATTAAATGCATTTTTAATGTAAGATATTTTTTACTTACAATGGGTTTATCAAGATGTAACTCCATCATATTTTGAGAAGCAGCTGTATAAGTAAGTGCCTAGAGGTGACATTACTTCTTCAAAGACTATGAAATGTATGTCAAGACTTTCCAATTTTTTTTCCTTCTCTTGCTACCACACACACCCCCTAGTGGTCTTTATGTTGCCAGGATGAACAAATGCTACCGATGGGTAAGTACAGTACTTACAGGTGTGTTAATATGGTCTGCTCTTTTAAAATTCATTAGCTGGGCGACATATTTCAGAGTTATAGCCCCTTCTTTGTAAAAAGTGCAATGACCCTAGGCTTGATTCCAGTTGCTTTGTAAATACTACAAGGTAGTAGACATCTGCATTTTATCAGCCCTGGTTCTAGGCAGAAAACAGAAATTGTTTAAAAAGTATTTTAAACAGACACCATTTTTTTATGGAGAAATGGTTACACAGGTGTTGAAGATGAGAAGAGGAAAATGAGAATTCAAAATTCTTAACTACAGATGGCCACCAGTCTTAGAGCTGATGGAACACGGGGAGAAGTGGTATTATTAGAGCCCCCGAACAGAGTTGCTGTTGGGGGGGGAGGGTGTTACATAAAGTCAGGGGAAATAAGGGGCTTCTCCAACTGACTCTAGAATTTGTAAGGAATAGTGATTCCTATGGATGCCAGAATCAGAGAGTAAAAGAAATGAACCACTACTGCCCCGTTCCCCCTATTTCTCAAACCCAGGTAAGTAGGCTATTTCAGTTAGGACAAAAGAATAAACACAAAAAGGGTCTACTGGTACCAGACCTCTAGGACACAAACCCAGTAAAGATACATTTTACTATGACCCATTTACCTGAAGGGAACCATCCATAAAATGCATTATGGTAAAACAGGAAGCATCTGAAGGTTCAGTGAGGCATGGGAAAGGGGAGGGCAAATACAGTGGTTGTTCCCTGCTTGAAAAGCAGTAACAAAAATCTCAGTAATAAACACTTCCGTGGCGCTATGTGCCCGTGCCGTTTCTTTAGTTTTTACAACTCTGAGGTAAACTCTCAGTATTTCCATCTTTCAGATGCGAAAACTGAGGCCCACTCACACGATTAACCGGCAAAAGGCACAATCTGGTTCAAGTCTGTGTTCTCAGTAAAAATCAGGACCGGCAATTTTTAAAACGTCAGGACTGGCAACTAGGGAATTTATGGGAAAGGGAGGCAACGCTTTAAAAGCACTGTGATACACCCAGGGAACGTGACATCCTGGAAAGGAGCGTGGAGAAGAGGTAGGACCAGACCTGTCCATCGCGCCCAGGGGCTGCGGAACGTCCGCCGAAGACCCCGCCGCGGCCCCAGCTTCCCGGCCTTTCAAATTGCGTCAAACCGCAGGCGTCCGAGAGAAGGCGGGACTTCCGGGCTGGGCTGAGCCAATTCCGGACGCGCCGGAAATCGCTACTGAGGACAGCTTTAGGAGGTACTTGCTGCCAGCAGTTCTCCGTGAATAGTGTGTTCCACAGACTCTGGGGAAACAGAGCGAGGGTTCACTTGCAATTCACAAGTATTTGAGGTGGTGAAAAGAGGAGTTAGGACATGGATAGCCGCTTGCAGGAGATCCGGGAGCGGCAGAAGTTACGGCGACAGCTCCTCGCGCAGCAGGTCCGCGGCGGCCTAGGTGGGGCGGGATCCACAATGCGCGTGCGCGTCCCCTTTCCTCCTCTTCCTGCCGCGGTCCAGCCTTCCTGCGCTCTCAACCCTGGCCCTTGGCTCTCTAGCTATTCTGCACACTTGCGGCTCCCCAAGTATTTTGAGTTTTTTTTTTCCATTTTCTGCCTAGTTCGAGCGACACGGTTGGTTTTTAGCAACTTTTCTGGAACTGGAACGCCTGCCTGGCGCGGGGCTCGTGATGGGGATACAAAGCTCTGATCTTTATAAATAAATAACTGTAATCCACACAAGGATGAATGATTTGTTATCCTAAAGTTTGTCTTCACAAATGGTCTTCTGTGGCTTGTCTTTCCTTCTGGTCAGCACCAAATTCATGAGCTTGTGGCTTCGCTGTCAAATAAATTTACATCATTTCTTTAGGGTCATGTTTGAAGACCATTGGAAGTTGCCTGAGTATAAATTTAGATTGTGTTTATGATGTATACGTGTTATGCACAGAAACCTTGTCATGATCCATAGCCAGTAATTGAAATTTTACTCTGTGTTAGTCACAACAACCCCCTGACATAAGTAGTAGTATCTTCGCTTGTCAAATAATGGAACAGGCTCCCGAGGTTACATAATTTTACCCGTGGTGGGTCAGCTCTCAGCCAGGAAATTGAACCCAGATTTGTCTCTCCAAAGCCTGTCTTATAAACCCTTCTCCTTCATCGCTTCTTATGTAGGAGTAAGTACACATGCAGAAAGTGCAGACTACATGCTTCTGCTTTGAAATTCAGAGGTTATGTTTTTCATTTGCCTGTTAAGATTAGTACATCTATCTTATGGGGAAAGTACTGATGGGCTGTAATGAGGCATCTTGCTGTTATTTTTCAGTAATAAATATTGGTTTTACTGAAGGAAATCCGAAACCTATCTTCCTTTTATGGTCTGATGAAAGGATTTGTGGCATATTGTTAGAAATAGGGGAATTAGGAGTCAGACTTATTCTTGGCCCCCTGGCATAACTGTCTTGGACAAATCAAGCGTTCTTTAGTCTTCTTTTCCTCCACTTCTTTTGTTATCTTTAGAAATGGTTAGTACCTCTTGTTGCCAGTATATAGGGTGTTTCTCCTTAATTTTGAATTCAGACCTCTATTTGACTCCAAAAATACATTATTGGAACAATTATTTGTTGAACATTTTACACTCGATGAATTCCAAGGCTCTTGCTGGGTTTGGCAAATGAACTGTAGTCCTTACCTTCAGCTTACAAATTTTGTAAAATTTAATAATGCCTGCCATTTATTAAGTCTTTTATAATTATGTGTCAGACTTTGCTAAGCTTTTTACATAAATTTTCTTTGATCTACAGTCAGTTGCTATCCACTCTTTTATAGACGAATAAATTAAGCTCAAAAGAATTTACATTGTCATTCATAAGGTGTCAGTAAAGTTCAGTGTTGTGCCTATAATCCTTATAAAGGCTTGAATAAAACTGGATAGATTTTTATTAGAGCATGGGATAATAAAGTACAGCAATAATAAATTACATTATATCAGCCAGTGCATACAAATTGTTTAATTTAGTGCCTACAACCCTGTATCAAAACTGTGGTCTTTGCTTTTTGGTTATTGCTACTTCTGGTTGAGTATCTCTTTTCCCAAATGTTTGGGTGTTTTGGATTTCACACTTTTTCCAGCTTTTGAAATACTTGCATTATGCTTGCCAGTTGAGCATTCAGAAAGACAAAAATCTGAAATTTGAGATGCTCTAATGACCATTTCCTTTGAACATGTCAGTGCTCAGAAAATTTCAGTTTGGAGCATTTGGATTTGGGTTGTTCAACCTATACTACTAAACTGTTTTATTGTTTACTTTGAAAGTAGGAAATTGGGTAAAGTGAAATGTCTTATTTTCAAATACTACTTAATTTTTTGACTTTCAAGTGGTATAAAACCCACATGCATTCACTATACTTCTCAGTTTCTAATGGGGTTATATCCTGATAAATCCATTGTAAGTTAAAATAAGTCTCAAAGCACACTTTCAACTTTTATTTTGAAAACATTTATTTTCAACTTATGATGGGTTTATTAGGATGTATCATAAGTCAAGGAGTTATTTATATAACTAAAAGTATAAAATGCTTTTTCTGCTGTTAAAATCATTGTTAGTTAACATGATTTTGTTCCAACATTGTTCTAGTTTGTCTTGCAAGCTAATCCACTTATTTGTTATATGAGTTAGGGTTTATTTATTTATTTATTTTGGTTTTTTTTAAATAGTTGATATGGTAAATGTTTCTATAAATGCCTGAAAAGGCTGTCCAATGCACTGTTATCTAATTTTTGGTTTTTACCTTTTCCCAGTTGGGAGCTGAAAGTGCTGACAGCATTGGCGCTGTGTTAAATAGCAAAGATGAGCAGAGAGAAATTGCTGAAACGAGAGAAACTTGCAGGTCAGTTGACTAATTTTTTTTTTTTAAAGTGAAATGTTAATATTGTTAAAGGAGTGTTTAATAAATAGATTACCTTAGATATGTAGTGTGTTTTTATGAAAAGCATCAAAATAAAGATTTTAGAAGCATGGAGTTTTATTGACATTTCATGAACTATGAAATATTTTCTGAATATGGTAAGTTTTCAATTATAAAGCAGTTAGGAAATGGGCTTTTAAAGTGAGAATTGGCTTACATACTATAAGTATTTTAAAAAAAATTTTATGAAGGAAAATATACTGTATGCTAAAAGTGATATTTATTTGATAGTTAAGAAAGCATTTCAAAATATTAGTGATCAGTTTGGACATCAGTCTTACTTAAAACAGATTAAAATGATGCCATATGTAGAAGTTGTTTTTTATAATACATCCCCTACAACAGTTTATTTTCTCATGTGTTTGCTTTCTCATGAAAATAAAGTACAGAATTATCAGTCAGTTGTTTGAATTTTTGGAAGGTATATAAACTGGGTAAATACATAATATTTAATATGGAAAATTTTGCCTTGTTCTGTTTTTACTCCCTGTTATTTAATATTTTTAATAGATGCATTTATACATCTTGTATATATTTGAATGTGATATTTTCATTTTGTTTATTTATTTATTTTTGAGACAGAGTCTCACTGTGTTGCCCTGGATAGAGAGCCATTGCATCACAGCTCACAGCAACCTCAAACTCTTGGGCTTAAGTGATTCTCTTGCTTCAGCCTCCCAAGTAGCTGGCACTATAGGTGCCCACCACAATGCCTGGCTATTTTTTTTTGTTGTTGTTGTTATTCTTGCAGTTGTTTAGTTGGCCGGGGCCAGATTTGAACCCACCACCCTTGGTGTATGTGGCTGGTGCTGTAACCACTGTGCTGCAAGCACTGAGCCTGATATTTTCATTTTAATTTTCAGGGCTGCTTATGATACTTCTGCTCCAAATACAAAACGTAAGTGTTTGGATGAAGGAGAGACAGATGAAGACAAAATGGAAGAATATAAGGCAAGAAGAGAATTTTACTATGAAGAAAAAATGAATCCTTATAATAACACATATAGTTTCATATCCAGGAAAACAAATTTGATGGAAAACTGAATTTTAAGATGTGCTAAAACAATTATCAGTGTCATATGTTACCATCAGTTAACATAAAACCTTATTTTTCTCATTTTAATGCCAGAGTTGTCTGGATTAAATTAGGTTATGTATATAAAGCACTTAGTGTGCCAAGCACCAGGCAATAATATCCTTACAGAAGTATGAGGAGATAAGTGTATCAGAAAATTTGAGTTATTAGATTCGATTTCAGAAAGCTGCAGTAGTCCTTTTTGAGATGTGTTATACGTGTCAACAATACTGGGTAGTAGAGTAAAAATATTTTGGGAACTCATGATTAGCCAGCAGTATAGAAGAGGCCTGAGAAAAACCCAACACCTGAGCTTGTAACTACAATATTTAGTTGAAGAACAGTACATATTATGGCTGAAAACCTACTTCCATTTTTTAAAAGTAAATTGTGTATATCTGTATTTAATAGACAATGTGTAGTTTCAGTATATCTAGGAATTTTAGTGATATGATACGTAATCTCATGAACACTTTGTGTGTTGCATTTTGGTGTATGCTAATAGGTACCTTAAATATTTGTGATTATTTTAGGTAGAACCATATATACAGTTGCTGATATTCCAGTGTTTTAGACCTAGAAGTATAGTAGTTCCATATGGTTCAATCTGATAGGAATAAATTGCCTGACTGATGGTCATATCTTTCGTGACTTAAGCTAAATTCTCACATTTATAGTATTATATATGATATAAATACTCGTAGACTGTTCAGTCAACAAAATATTAGTAATTGTAGGTAATTACTCTTCATAATAATGAGGAAATTTTTACTTTATTTCGAAGATAATTAGATCTAGTGATGAGAAAGCGAAGACTTTAATGTTTGGCTTTAATGCTAGTTAGAAACATTTATTATATCTTAGAGACATGAAATAATTGTTATATCTTAATATATAATAATTAGATTGTATAAAATGTTTCCTTAATCTTTTTCCAGGATGAAGTAGAAGTGCAACAAGAAGAAGAAAACTTGCCATATGAAGAAGAGATTTACAAAGATTCAAGTACTTTTCTTAAGGTAAAATAGAGAATTTTTAAATCTTGTTAACTTTTCACATTTAAGTTCTGTACCTGAAAATATTTTAAATACCTATTGTTTTTAAGATTTTTTCGGTTACTTAAGGATTAGCAGAATAAAATAAAGATCAATTAAAATTATTTATAAAATTTCCTTCTGATATTTGACTATTTAGTATGAGATATTAATGTCAGTAGCTACTGAAGAGTAATACTATAATTTTGCTGTGTTTTCAAAGATTACTTTAACCTATCAGTTGATTATATTTTGTGTGACCCCATGATAGAAAGCAAAGTACAAATTTGGTGTGTTTGTCATCACAGTATATGCTATTAATTTAATTTTGACTTTTTCTTAAGGGAACACAGAGTTTGAATCCCCATAATGATTACTGCCAACATTTTGTAGACACTGGACATAGGCCTCAGAATTTCATCAGGGATGTAGGTAGGTCAGATTTATTTGGCATAGGCTATTCTTAAGTCTGAATTACATGCATGTAATTTACTAATTTCTGGATTATTTCTAACAAAATTATTTTTCCTGGCTTGACTTCCTCTTTCTGTACTCAGTGCTTTCTTCTGGTACAAATTCCTTTTCCTTACACAATGTTATTATTTTTTCTTCTTTCTTTCTTTTTTTTGTAGGAGGGCACCTCATTGGTTCTATGACTGCTTGCATTTTAGATAGCTTAACTGAGATCATGCAATTCATTTATTTAAAGAGTATAATTTGTTGTTTATTTTAGTGTATCCACAGGAGTTGTGGAGTCATTACCACAATCTATTTCTGAGAATTTCATTTAAGGAAGCCCTGTACCTATTAGCAGTCAGTCCCCATTCCCACTCCTTCCTCTGCCCACCCTAGCATTAAGTAACCACTAATCTACTTTCTATCTTGATAAATTTGCTTATTTTAGACATCTCATATCAATGAAATCATGTAATATGTGGTATTTGGTGAGTGGCTTCTTTTATTTAGCATAATTTTTTTTTTTTTTTTTTTTGGAGGGCAGTGTCTCACTGTGTCATCCTTGGTAGAGTACTATGGCATCACAGCTCACAGCAACCTCAAACTCTTGGGCTTAAGCGATTCTCTTCCTCAGCCTCCCAAGTAGCTGGGACCATAGGCACCTGCCACAATGCTGGGGTGCTTTTTAGTTGTAGTTGTTGTTTTAGCAGGCCCGACTGGGTTCGAACCCACCAGCCATGGTGTATGTGGGCAGGCACCCTAACCACTGAACTACGGGCACTGAGTCTAGCATAATATTTTTGAGAGTCATTGGTGCTATAGCATATGTTTATACTTTATTTCTTTTTATTGCCAAATATTCTCATTGTGTGTGTGTGCATGATCACACTTTGTTTATCCATTCATTTGGATTGTTTGTATTTTTGGCTATTATGAACACTGCTGTTATGAATATTCATATACAAGTTTTTATGTGGACGTGGGCTTAAGCCATTCTCTTGCCTCAGCCTCCCAAGTAGCAGGGACTATAGGTGGCTGCTACAATACCTGGCTATTTTTTGGTTGCAGTTGTCATTGTTGTTTAGCTGTCCCGGGCTGGGTTCAAACCTGCCAGCTTCGGTGATGTGGCCAGTGCCCTAAACCACTGAGCTATGGGTGCCGAGCTTATGGAGATGTTTTTATTTCTCTCCAGTGTATACCTAGGAGTGGAATTGCTGGGTCCTATGGTAATCCTCTGTTAACTTTTTTGGGTACTACTTACTCCTTTATTTTCAAAGTGACCATACCATTTTAATTCGTACCAGCAATAGGTGAGGGATCCAGTTTCTTTGCATCCTGGAAGCTTATTATCTGTGTTTTTTATTAAAGCCATTGTAGTTGGTGTAAAGTGGTATCTTGTTGTGGTTTTGATTTGCATTTTCCTAGGGACTAATGATATTGAGCATTTTTTCATGTGCTTATTGGTGGCCATTTAAATATCTTCTTTCGAGAAATGTCTACGTGCTTTGTTTATTGTTAAATTTTTCTTCGTCTTTTTATTACTGAATTGCAAGAGTTCTTATTCTGTGTGTGTATATATAGTGTTTAGGTGTTTTAAGTACAAGTGTTTTATGAGATTCGTGATTTGCTGTTATTTTCTCCCATTCTGGAGTTGTTTCTTCACTTTTTTGATAGTGTATTTTGGAGTACATTTTAATTTTGATGTAATCTAATTTATTTTTTCTTTTATCACCTGTAGGAACATTACTCTGAAATAGAAACTCATTTTAATGCTTCTATAAGCAAAATTCAGATGTAGCATAAAAACTTATAAATTTTGGGGTGGCGCCTATGGCTCAAGGAGTAGGGTGCCAGCTCTATATACTGGGGGTGACAGGTTCGAGCCTGGTCCCAGCCAAAACAGCAAAAAAAAAAAAAAAAAAAACCCTTATAAATTTTGAAACTAAATTTGGATATAAACCTTTCTGCTCTTAAGACACTTCCATTTTAAATGCTAAGAAAATGTACTTAGAAAACTATTATGATAGATTGAAGAAAAGTTGTTCCTTTGGTATAGACTGAGAACTGACAACTCTGTTGAAACCTGACTATAATAAAATCTTCAAACTTGTTTTATTTGAAAAGTGATCTACAAGCATTGGTTGGAGAAGCTTTTCAAAATCTTTCACTTTTTTTCTTTTATGTTAAAGTTATTGATATTTGTACTTTTGTTTTTATATTAATTTTATATAATTTATAGTATTATATATATGCTTCCTATGTGGTAAAAAAGATAGGAAAAAGATACTGATTTTCTCTACTTTGGGTAACTTCCCAAGAAATTAAGTAAAAAATCTTAACAGTTACTACATTTTTTGGGAGAAGGAATTTTTTTTTTTTTAAGCCAAAAGAAAGGCAAGAAAGCACACTAGAAGGGAGGGAAGCACACAGGAAAGATAGTTGTTTTTTCTTTTCCTGAATGGTTAAACTTGATGCTATGAGCAGATTGTTTAACTTAATAAATATGAGAAATTAAATGGTATATTGACTTGAGCTAGCCTTTAGAACATCTGAGTTTTACCTGTATGTGGGCTTGGGGTCATTGTACACAAAATGTATATATGAATTATCTGAAAAATGCTACAGATTAGCTTTTCTAAAAGACATGAAAGCAAACCGATGTGTGTATTATTGTTTTGAGAATATTCATACTTTTTGAATTCATTGATACTAAGTTTATTTGAATGGAAGTTTAGAATTTACTATTTTTCCTTCCAGGTTTAGCTGACAGATTTGAAGAATACCCTAAACTAAGGGAGCTCATCAGGCTAAAGGATGAGTTAATAGCTAAATCTAACACTCCTCCTATGTAAGTGTTTTTATTGAATTACTGTAAGTTCCCAAGTGAAGCATAACATATCAGTCTGTTATAATTTTTCTTTTTTAAAAATACTCAGTGCCCATATAAGATTAACATGTTTTATTGCTCTATTTTTTTTTTATAATAAAATGTATCAGTTTGAATCTCTTGTGCTAAGTACATAGTGGGTTCTCATTTAAAATTTTTTCAGCTTTTCAGATAATTTGCTTGAAGTTCAAATTATTTTTGTCCTATTAAAAAATTATTCATGTTTATTGTATTCTTGATACTTATTCAGCTTAAAATACCTTTAAATCAACTTTTTTCTTACAAAATTATTTGTTTGCTGGAGAAAGTTTAGAAAACTTAAAGGATAAAAAATAGCATCTTGAGATACTTTTTTTTTTTTTTTTGATACAGAGTTTGACTGTGTTGCTCTAGGTAAAGTGCCCTGGTGTCATCAGAGCTCATAGCAACCACAAACTTGGGCTTGAGCAATCCTCTTCTTGCCTCAGCATCCCAAGTAGCTGGGACTATAGGCGCCCCCCACAAGGCCCACCTAGTTTGTTCTATTTTTAGAAGAGATGGGGTCTCATTCTAGCTCAGGCTGCTCTAGAATTCCTGAGCTTGAGTAATTCACCTGCTTAGCCTCCTAGAGTGCTAGGATTACAGGTGTGACCCATTGTGCCCAGCCTCTGAGATACTATTCTTAACAATTTGAAATGTGGTAATTCATTTTCATCTTTGTTAAACAGAATAATGCTTTTCTCAGAGATGTATATGTAGCATAAGGTCTTTGAAATTAGAGAATGTTTGTTTCATATTTACCTTTAAATTGTTTTGTATATTTAGCAAAAGCATCCTGTAAATTATTAGAAAAGCTGTCGTGACAAGAAATGAGAAATGTCCGTTTCCCACTGAGGGCATGTGTGAGCTAATGAGTAGTACACTATAAAATGTGTCGTTCACAGAAAGTATTTATGGCATTAAGTCATAATATCTGTAAATTATTATTACTAAATTTATATTTTGGGTTAAACTGTTTCAAATGTTATTAACATTTCTAGTCATGTTATGGGAAAATATATACTGGGCTGACAGCAATACTAGTACATGATCATGAGTAATGGGAGAGGGACAGAAGTACAGTAAGTATATAATCCCTAAAACATATGAGGTTGGATAGTTAAGTTTGTGAACTCATCCTGGAAAAAGTACTATATACCTGATTGCTGAATATCACTATAGTCACCTTTGAAGTACTTCCCTTGGGAAGCTATGCACCCCCATCAGTGCCTAGTTCACCCTTCCAAAGAATTTTGGAACTTTTACTGGAATGGCCATCAGAGCTGCCGTCATGAGGTTGAATAATTAAGTTCATGAACTCATTCTAGAAAAAGTGCTGGGTACTTCACCTCTATCACTGGTCATTATACTTCCTTAGGAAGCTGTGCACTAACACACACCAGTGCGTAGTCCGCCCTCCAAGTACTTTTTGTAGGAGGAATTTGTGAACTTAATGGTCAGACAGCTCTGATAGCCATTCCAGGAAAAGAGTTCCAAAATTACTTTGAAGGATGAACTAGGTGCCAGTGTTGGTGCATAGTTTCCCAAGGGAGTATTTCAAAGGTGTCTGTAGTGATACTGAGCCATGAGTTTGCAAACTTAGTGTCTAACCTTGTGTGTGGGGAAATCTTACTGTACTCTAAGATTCATTCTGTTTAAAAACACTCTTACATTCAGAATAGTTTAGATTTAAAATACTTTAATACTATGTGAAAATAACCTCAGGAAAGGCCAGGAGTAATTTATGTTAGCATAAAAAGTCTATTAATGTAGACATTTTTAATAATGAACAAGCTAGTATAAGAAAAATTATGCCAATATTTAGATGCTATTTTTATTTTTTCATATTTAATAAAAATTAAGTTCATTTTTATTATTTATTTATTTTATTTACTTTTTGAGACAGAGTCTCACTTTGACACCTTTGGTAGAGTGTCATGGAGTCATAGCTCACAGCAACCTCAAACTCTTGGGTTTAACTCAAACTTTTGGGATTGTCTTGCCTCAGCCTCTGTAGTAGCTGGGATTGTAGGTGGCTACCACAATACCAGGCTATTTTTATAGAGGGGGTCTTGTTCTTGCTCAAGCTGGTTTCAAACTCCTAAGCTCAAGCAATCCATCCCACTTAGTCTTCCAGAGTGCTGGGATTACAGGCTGAGCCACCATGCCCAGTCTTAGAAACTGTTTTTTAGAAGGATGAATTTAAAACACATAGTGAAGTAGTTTTTCTAACCTAACTAAATAATTAGGAAAAAAGTAATATGGCATTCCTTAGAAAATTCAGGTGACAATGGACAGGGGTTCAGAAAGTTACATCTGAGTATGAATTTTCAATGTAAAAATAAGACAAGAATTCATTCTAGATATATGCGAGGAATAGTATGATTTTTACTTTATAGTGTAATTATGTCCATGACCTAGGGAGGAATACTGGAGGCTGGTTGGATGTCTATACTAGAGAAAGAAGACCTTCCATGAAAAAACATTTAGTAATTAGCTCGTGATCATTTTAAAAATAATGTTTGGTAATAATGTTTAGTAATATTTAAGAAATTTTTCATTACCGTATGTGAGTTATATTTGAAAATCTTTTACTCTTTTTTTATATTTTAATCAACTAGGTATTTACAAGCAGATATAGAAGCCTTTGACATCAGAGAACTAACACCCAAATTTGACGTTATTCTTCTGGAACCCCCTTTGGAAGAATATTATAGAGAGACTGGCATCACTGCTAATGAAAAATGCTGGACTTGGGATGATGTATGATGAAACTTTCTACATTGTAATGAATTATTTGATCAGAAAGTGAGATTATAAATATCCCTACTTTTGTAGGAATTATAGATTTACAGTATATATTGCTGGAGGTTCAAGTTACATTAGCAAATAGTACATTATCTTTAATTTTACTTTTCTTTCTGATGCACAAATTAAGCAAGTAGTGAGTAGGCTGTAGAAGACTCACAATTTCAGTCTTAGCGTCCTTGCATATATAGCTAGAAAAAAATCTCAAAGCTGACAGAATAATTGTAACTTATTTTGCACTCGATTAGTATCAGTAACATCTAAGTCCTGACCTGAGCAATCTCTCACCTTAGCCTCCTAGAGTGCCACAGTAAGAGGCAAGAGCCACTGTGCCTAGCCTGTGTATATACAGTAGAACTTCTGTAAGTCGACCACCCAAGAGACTGTAATAAACCGGTCCACATATGGATGTGTTCAACATGGAACTAGGCCTACTGTTGTACATGTGGTACATGTCTAGTTTATTAAAATTAGGTCTACTTAAGGAGGTGGCCAATTATGGCGGTTCTACAGGATATAAAATTATGATTGCTACTGTTTAAAGACCTTGTAGGGTTGGTGAGACCGCTCACGCTTGTAATCTAGCACTCTGGAATGCTGAGATGGCAGGATTGCCTGAGATCAGGAATTAGAGACCAGCCTGAGCAAGAGCAAAACTCCCATCTCTACCATAAATAGAAAAAACTAGCTAGGGATAGTGGTGCCTATAGTCCCAACTACTTGGTAGGCTAAGGCAAAAGGATTGCTTGAGCCCAAGAGTTTGAAGTTGCAGTGAGTGGTAATGACTGATGACACCATTGTACTTTACTCCGGGTCAGAGAGAGTAAGACTCTGGCTCAAAAAAAAAAAAAAAGAGAATATATAGTATAGTATGGATGCAAAGGATATATAAACACATAGTTTCAGTACAATATAATGTTGTGGTAAAGTTATATTCCTGAATAAAATTAAGCAATCTGATAACTTCAGTTAGTTACAGTTAGTATCTGTTTTACTGATCAAGAACAAAAATAATACAGCTATTGAGTACCATTCTGTTCTGGACAATGTGCTAGGAAGTTGAAATTTACAGATGAATAAGACTTCTTATTTTACCTTAGGAATGTACGGTTTAATCGAACAAACATTGACCTGAACTGATAATTACGTTATTTTGTTGGTTGCATGATAAAAGATTGTGTAGGATGATACAAAAATAACTGACCAAGCCTGGGAAGATGGGACATATGAACAGAGAAGAGATGACAGCTGAATAATTATAAATATTAATGGATTAGTTGGAATTGACCAGGTAAAGAAAGATTGGGGTAGGGGTTCCAAGCAGAAGGAATAGAAAGAGCAGAAGGGATGGAAGAAAAGCCAGTATCTGGTTTGTGAGTGGGGAGGCAATGTACAGGTCGGTATTGTTAAAACGTGGGTAAGGACTATCTTGAAATGGTATCTTAGGAACTTGTCCTTTTATTCTGAAGCTGGGAGAGGTTTAAACCAATTTAGTAAAATGGTCAAATTGGTGTCTGGAGACTGGACTACAGGGAAAGAATTCTAGAGAAAAGGGAGCAATTAGAAGACTCTTATAGACCTAGTTCTGAGAAGAAGGAACCCTGAATTAGAGTGACAGTAGAAATAGAAAGAAGGTGATAATTCAGTAGTGTTTAAGAGATACATTTGGTAAGGTTGAGTGATTGAGATGGGGGCAAGAGCTCAAGGTTTTTATCTTGAGTTAAATGGATTGAGTTACTATCAACTGAGTAAATCAAGGAAGAGAAGCAGAAATAGAGGGCTCAGATAATATTGATTTGAGGGCATATGTTAGATACTCAAGTGGAAGGTAAGAGGAATATGAAACTCAAAGGGCTCACAGATCTGGTCTCAAAATACTCATTTTAGAGAATTATCACATTAAACACATGCAGATAGTTAAGTTTGTCCTGGAATTGTGTCTCAAGATAAAATATGGACTGACAATAAAACCTGGAGAATCATTAGATCTAAGGAGCACGTATAAAAGAAATGTAAAAAACATGGATCAGAGATGAATGAGGAGAACCAGGAGAGTAGGAATGTCATGGAAACCAAGGGAATAGGGTATTTCAAGGAGAGTATAATCACAGCATGAGGCATGAATTAGAGGCCAGCCTGAGCAAGAGCTCAGGGATAAGTATTACTGATACTAAGAATAGTTAGCTACCATTAATGCAGAAAGTCACATGCAGGGATTTAAAGTATTACTTTGGTAGTAATAGTTAACTACCATTCCAGAAGAGAGGCAGGGTAAAGAAAGGATTGAAACTGTAAGGCTGATGTTTCATAGGAAACATCTTTGAATCCTTACATGTGACTTTCTGCATTATTGGTGGTTAACTATTCTTAATATCAGTAATACTTATTTTTCAAGATTTGCCTTTAGTTCTTTCTTCTTGAAGGTTTTTCTGTTACCTTTAGGATTCCTAGTATTATTTACTTTTTTAATGGTTCTTATAATGTAAAAAAGAAATCTCCCCTCCCCCCTGTTTGTAAGTATTATTTGTACTTATTGTTGAAAAATCAGAAAAGTATACAGAATATAGTATTCTCAAAATGTAGAATTAAAGACTTCACATTCTTGCTATTATTACTTGCTGAGCAGTTTTCCAAATGGGTTATACAAATTTGCATCCCTTCCAGTAGTGTTTAGAAATGTCTAGTTCCTCATATTCTTGTTGAAATTGAGAATTAATATTAAAAACTATTTTTGGTCAAAAGAAAAGAAAATGTAAATAATTTATCTGATTATGTCTTATTTAATAGTTAGATTAAACCTTGTTTTCTCTACCTAATTTGTAAAATTTGGTGAGAAAGGCACAGAACTTCAACTATATATGCCAGAGTAATACAGTTTTTGAAATAAATTCCATTTTATATGGAAATTCTTGATTTCAGTTTATTTTCACTGAATTTCAACTCTAAGTGACATATGAAAAGTTTTGTCTGGACCCTAAGTCCTAAACTCTTAACCCATGTGATATTATTGTAAAGAAAATACCAGTAATTAATATAATAAATAAAATGTAAATAAAAAAAGTATTTTAGTTTCATAAGTATTCTTTTTCACATTAGTGACTCATTAGTGATCAGTCTATTTTAGTTAAGCACATTAGCATTTATTTAGAATATCAATGCTTAGCTTTTAGAATTACAGAGTCAAAAGAGTATTATCTTTTTTTTTTTTTTGGCATTTCAGACTTAAAGTAGTTATAAGAATATATGTATGTTGATTTATTAAAAACTGTTCTACAGCTACTGGAAACCACAGTCCTCCCCAAATATTATATTTCATTTTAATTTTACCCTTAACTTTGGGCTCCCTTAACCTCTTTGCATTTTTTTTGCAGTATAACATTGCAGTTAAACAGTATAACATTGCTGTAGAATGTCTCTGAAGTTCCATCTTAAAAGATTCCATAATTCTATAAATAAGGTTTCATCTAAGTTATTTTCATATAAAAGCAAGTGTATTTATGTGTATGTGTGTGTTATATAATATTAAAACAGCAGTGGAACAAGTAATTTTAAATAAACTTAAATTTTATTTTCCATCAATTTAGTTCATTCTCACATCTACTGAGACTCCTGATAAATTTTGATGGTTATTCTTTTGGATATAAGATAAATGAGAAATGAACTACTTTCATGCAATATTGTTTTGGTTTCTTACAGATTATGAAGTTAGAAATTGATGAGATTGCAGCACCTCGATCGTTTATTTTTCTCTGGTGTGGTTCTGGGGAGGGATTGGACCTTGGAAGAGTGGTAAGGTGATTTTTTTAAAGTGGAATTTTAAGTTCAGAAGAAAAAACTAAAAATATTTTGCATAAGAAGTTTGAAGATTGTTATTTTATCTTTTGTTTCTTGGATAGTTCTCAAATATTCAGAAGGAAAAAAATGTACAGAAAAGAATGAATGACAGTACCCATTAATCAGTTAACTAGCAAGAGGGATCAATGTAGCTCTTTTAAAATATAATTTACTTAAAAAAATATATAAATTATTATAACTGCAGGAAGAAAATAGTTTAGAGATTTGAAACAGAATTAACCAACTCAAAAATAAGCTAGTTAATGTCATTTACTCCTTTTATGAGCAGCTAAAAAGTGTCATTCTGAATAGAATTGATTACTGAATTCTAAATTGAAGTGTAATCAAACTGGAGAAGTGACATAGTATATGGAACACATATTTCGAATGAATGAATGAGAGTGAGAAAAAAATTTTATTAATACTCAAACTTATTTTAGATACTTTGTATTAGTTGGATTTCAGAGTTTTTTTTTTAAATTGTATTTTGCTAAAAGGAAACAAAATAGCACATGCTGTTTTAATAAAAAATAATGGGATTGTTGTGATGAGGTATCAAGAGTCTTCAGTTTGGGCAAACCCTATACTCTTACCATGACTCTATTCCTGGCACTTTGGGAAGCCAAGGCAAGAGGATCCCTTAAGCTCAGGAGTTCAAGACCAGCCTAAGCAAGAGTGAGAATCAGACTCTACTAAAAAAAGAAAAATGAGCCTAGTATTGTGGTGGGCACCTGTCATCCTAGCTAGTCAGAAGACTGAGGCAGGGGGATAGCTGGAAGTATGAGGTTGCAATGGCTAGTTTGAGGCCATGGCACCCTAGCGTGGACAACAGAGTGAGACTGTGTCAAAAAAAAAGAAAAGACAAGAGAGAGAATCTTCAATTTTGGTCTCAATTCGGGTACTATTCAACTGTGAGACTTTGGGCAAAAAGGTGCTTACTTCTAGGAGTCTCAGTTTGAGGCTGTTGGGTTATATCATTGCTTCTGTCATTTATTAACTTAAAGAGTAAGACTTTAACTGTATTTTAATTAGGTATCTTTTTCTTCTTCTTCTTTTTTTTTTTTTTTTTTTTTTTGTGGTGGTGGTGGCACCCCAAGATGCTATGACAAATTAAGAGAGAAAGAAATGTACCATATGTGTTTACAGGTTTATTGGTATTTACCTTTTTTAACTCTAATGTCTGCCTTTTCTCCCACCCCCTGAATTAGGTTGAAACTGATTAAGAGGTTTTGTTTTATTTATTTATGCAGCAGTTTATCATATTAGTGAAAGCAGAGTTTGGCCAAAAGTGACTATAAAAATAATTTAGCATGAGAAATAACTCTTGGCTTGGCACCTGTGGCTCAGTCGGCTAGGGTGCCAGCCACGTACACCTAAGGTGGCAGGTTCAAGTCCCCAGCCTGGGCCTGCCAGACAACAATGATGGCTGCAACCAAAGAATGGCCAGGCATTGTGGCAGGCGCCTGTGGTCCCAGCTACTTGGGAGGCAGAGGCGGGAGACTCGCTTGAGCCCAGGAGTTGGGGGTTGCTGTGAGCTGTGATGCCATGGCACTCTACCCAGGGGGATAGCTTGAGGCTCCGTCTCAAAAAAAAAAAAAAAAAAAAAGAAATACTCTTGAGCTTTTGGTCAATTAGTAGATTAGGTCATGTAGGATTAGGTTACTATGATGTTACTGAACACCAGTTCCAAGTATATATTTAGTGATAGGAATAGGTATTGACTTTGAGATTTTAAAATAAAAATCTAAGTTTTCATTTTAAAGTGTATCTCACTTTACACAATAAACATTTCTGAAAAGTGTGTATGTTTTATGCTTCACTGTATCTTTATATGTACTTAATCGTAGTACTCACCATATTGTAATATGCCATTTATTTCCCCTCATTTATTCTTTTTTCTTTTTTGCAGTTTTTTTGGCGGGGGCTGGGTTTGAACCCGCCACCTCCAGCATATGGGGCTGGCGCCCTCTTCCTTTGAGCCACAGGCGCCGCCCCCTCTCATTTACTCTTGACGTGACTTGGGATAGGGACTGTATGTTATTTGTGTTTTAATTCCCAGCAACTGGACAGTAGCTCAGCAGTTCTCAACCTGTGGGTCGTGACCCCTTTTTAACAATGAAAGTACATTGCGGCATTAGGAAGGTTGAGAACCACTGCTGAGTAGCTGCATATGTTAGGCTCTCAGAATTGGTTCGGCCAGTATTTGTTGTATTTGTATATATTACAGATCCTAGGACACTAAGGTTCATAAGTCTACTTTCTAGATTTTATAAAGATGAAAGTATAATTTTACCCAATAAGATGTATATGTAACAATTTTAAGTCAAAACTTTTTGTAGTTGTTAGCATTAAATATAAAATTAAAAGTTGAGGGCAGCGCCTGTGGCTCAAAGGAATAGGGTGCTGGCCCCATATGCCGGAAGTGGTGGGTTTAAACCCAGCCCCGGCCAAAAAAAAAAAAAAAAATTAAGATTCTCATTTGAAAGGAAGTTATCCTTATCAGTTAGAACATGTTCAACAGTGTTTAGCTTTGTAAGAAAAATAGAAAATTGAAGTGGCAGGAATCAAATTATCTTTTGGACTATTTTGTGATAATAGAGGGTCAGAGTATTTTCTTACAATTTAAAACCTAGTATTGGGTGGCACCTGTGGCTCAGTGAGTAGGGTGCCAGCCCCATATACCGAAGGTGGCAGTTCAAACCTGGCCCCAGCCAAACTGCAACAAAAAATAGCCAGGTGTTGTGGTGGGCACCTGTAGTCCCAGCTACTCAGGAGGCTGAGGCAAGAGAATCACCTAAGCCCAAGAGCTGGAGGTTGCTGTGAGCTGTGATGCCACAGCTCTCTAAAGAGAACAACAAAACGAGACTCTGTCTCTAAAAAATAAATAAATAAATAAAACCCAGTATAGATGAGAATAGAAGGTAGTATTAAAGAATTTGGGTGTGGGGTGGCGCCTGTGGCTCAAAGGAGTGGGGCGCTGGCCCCATGTGCTAGATGTAGTGGGTTCAAACCCAGCCCCTGCCAAAAATTGCAAAAAAAAAAAAAAGAATTTGGGTATGATTAAGTTTCAGTATTTAACTATATATACATATTAATGTCCAGAAGGCATATGTGTGATTCTGTATTATTTCTGTATATTTGAAGACTGGCATTTCTTTTCTTCTATATTACACTAACAAAATTACTATAACATCTTGGAATTTAGTGTCTCAAGTTTTTTAATACTGGTTGGTTATTTCTTTAAGTATTGTTTTTTTCCTTTAAGTTAAGGAGTTTTTAATTCTTTTATTTCTAGTGTTTGCGAAAGTGGGGTTACAGAAGATGTGAAGATATTTGTTGGATTAAAACCAATAAAAACAATCCTGGGAAGACTAAAACTTTAGATCCAAAGGCTGTCTTTCAGAGAACAAAGGTAATTGCCTTTTTTGTTTTGTTTTTGTGATTTTTATTATTTTAATCAAGCTTTTCTAAATCACATCTATTTAATTAATTTTGGTGGGAAGGTCCTTTTCTTAGATCTGTAAAAATAGCATTGAGCATTATGGGAATACATCCAAGATGTTTTTAAAGTACTATATTTTAGTCACTAAATTAGACTGTCCCCCATCGTGCTAGAGAGGGGAGTCTTTATTCCTATATGTCGTCCACTGCTGTATTTCTAAGTTAGATATGGGCTTTTGACAACCTCTGACCCCTGTAATTTTCCCCTTTGTTTGGGCTTAGAAGATGGCAACAAGACTCAGAACTGGCTAGCTTAGAGCTATATTTCTCTCTTCTTCCCTTCTTTTTCCTTTATGAGAAGTTCTCCTCTGAGAAGTTCTCCCCTGAGAACTTCTACTTTATGACTGACCCGCTACTATTAGGCTTTAATAGTTTTTGTTCTTTATTCTTTAAGGAGCTGTTGGTGGGAAGGTCTTTCTTGTTAAGTCTTTCTTAGACTGGAATCATGCCTATGTAATGAAGCCTCCATAGAATCCCAAGGACAGTGTCTGTAGAGCTTCTGGGTTGGTGAACCTGTGGAGTTGCTGGGAGGGTGGTATTCCTGGAAAGGGCATATTAATAGAAGCTTCTCCCATTTCCTCTTTTTTTCCCCCAGAGATGCTTTATGCATCTCTTCCATCTGGCTCTTTCTGAGTTGGATCCTTTTATAATAAACAGGTAAAGTCTTATGTAAAGGCTTTTCTGAATTCTATGAGCTATTCTAACAAATATCCCCCAAGAAGGTGATCATGGGAGCCTCTGAATTATTGACTATCAGAATCAGAACATGGACTTGTGATTGGTATCTGAAGTGAAGAGCAATCTTGTATGACTAAACTCTTGACTTATGCATGGGGTCTACAGTAACTGACTAGTGTCAGAATTGAATTGAATTCCAGTGTTGGAGAAGTGAGGAATAGCTTGGTGTGGGAATCCCACACATTTGATGTTAAAAATGAAGTGTTCTGAGAGTGTTGTGAGAGTATAGAAGAATACTATTTTTCCTATTTACATGGTAACCTTGACTTATCCAGAGATCTGAGATTTCTTATCATGTTTTTGTGTATAGAACTGTATTATCAAAGATTCAGAGAAATGAGGGTTTTTTGGATTGAGGACATAAAAAACTAAAATATTGTGAAAGATGACTACTGATGAAAAGACATTAATTGATCCGTTCTTGTTATTTAGGAACACTGCCTCATGGGGATCAAAGGAACTGTGAAGCGTAGCACAGATGGGGACTTCATTCATGCTAATGTTGACATTGACCTAATTATCACCGAAGAACCTGAAATTGGCAATATAGAAAAACCTGTAGAAATTTTTCATATAATTGAACATTTTTGTCTTGGGAGAAGACGCCTTCATCTATTTGGAAGAGATAGTACAATTAGACCAGGTAGGACCTCACTTTTTAAAAAAATAGCTTTATGATTCCTTAGGATATAGGCATTAAGAAGCAGGACACACTGCTGTATAAAATGAAATTCTTATGTATTTGAACCCCCTGTTTTTGCTGTACTTCAAATATGTGCAGTTATAGGTTCACAGGAAAATTGAGAGGAAGGTACAGAGAACCCCCTGTGCCTACACATGCAGACCTTCCCATTTATCAGTATTCCGTACCATAAAGGTATGTTTGTTACAGCTGATGAGCCAGCGGTAACGTGTCATAGCCACCCCATGTCTGTAGTTTACATTAAAATTTACTCTTGGTGGTATGTGTTCTCTGAGTTTAGACAAATGTAAAATGATGTATATCTGTCATTATAGTATCATACTGAGTAATTTCATTGCCCTGAAAATCCTCTGTGCTCCACTTCCTAGTCTGGTCCTCTCCTCACCCCCCGGCAATCACTTGATTTTTTTTTACTGATTCTATAATTTCCCTTTTCTAGAATGTCATATAGTCGGAATCATACAGTATGTAGCCTTTTCACATTGGCTTCTTTTATTTAGTAATATAAGGTTCCTTCATATCTTTTCATGACTTGATAGCTCATTTCTTTTTAGTGCTGAGTAGTATCCCATTTTCTGGTTGTATCACCATTTATTTATCCGTTTACATACTTGCATTTTAGTGCTGAAGAGAATCCATTTTTGGATGTCCTACCATTTACCTACTGAAGGGTGTCTTGTTGCTTCCAAGTTGCCACAGTGTCTGTACCGTTCTGCATTTCCATCTGCAGTAAGAGTTGCTGTCCTGAGCATCATCACCAGCACTTGGTGGTGATGGTGTTCTCGATTTTGGCCATTTTCATGTGTGTGTGGTGATAGGTTGTTTGAGTTTGCATATCCCTGATGGTGTGCGATGTGGAGCATCTTTTTGTATGCTTAATGCTATCTGTAGGTCTTCTTTCGTGAAGTATCTCTTAAAGTCTTTTATCATTTTTATTAGGTTGTTCACTTTTTTATTATTGATGTTTAAGAGTTCTTTGCTTATTTTGGGTAGCAGTCTTTTTCAGATGTGTTTTTTACTAGCACTTTGTCCCAGTTTGTACTTATGTTCCCATTCTTATTTTACATGTTTTGTTTTAATTAATTAATTTCTGCTCTTATTTTTTGTTTTCTTCCTCCTGCTTTCTTTGAGTTTATCTTTTATCTGAGGTATGTTTTGATTATTGGTATTAAGCTTTTTCATATTATAGTGTTATATTTAGACCTGTAAATTTCTCTAAGCACAGCTTTACTGCATTCCAAAAGTTTAGCATGTAATTTTTTATTATTTCAAAAATAATAATTATCTAATTTTCATTGTTATTATATATTTAATCCATTGATTATTCACTATTGTGTTGCTTTATTTTATTTTATTTTATTTTATTTTATTTTATTTTATTTTTTGAGACAGAGTCTTACTTTGTCATCCTCGGTAGAGTGCCATGGCGTCATACTCACAGCAACCTCAAACTCTTGAGCTCAAGTGATTCTCTTGCTTCAGCCTCCTGACTAGCTGGGATTACAGGCACCTGCCACAACGCCCAGCTATTTTTTTAGAGACAAGGTCTCACTCTGTCTCAGGCTGGTCTTGAACCTATGAGCTCAGGCAGTGCATCCACCTCGGCCTCCCAGAGTGTTAGGATTACAGGCATATTTTTTTTAATTTATTTATTTTTTGCCTAATACTGTTGTCAGATAGCACAGATCGATTTCAGTTCTTTGTAATTTGTTGGATTAACTTTATGACTCAATGTAATAAATATTCCAAGTCCAGTTGAAATGAACATGTACTTTATTTTTGTTTTGGTTATAGTATTGTGTGCTATTTAAGTCATCAATTGTCTTCACTGATATTTTTAAACTACTTAGTTTGTTGAAATCTGTTATGGTGGTTTTCTTTATTTAGTTGTCAGTTTTTTATTTATATCTATTTGGGGCTCTTATTAAGTACATATAAAATTAAAATTTTTATGCCTTCCTGGTAGATTGATCTTCTTAATACTTACTGAAATGTCCTTACTTCATTAAAACACTTAATCAAAATACTTAATGAAATGTCCTTTCTTATCCTATGTTTTCTGCCCTGAATTCTACTTCATGTGGTATTATTGCAGTTATTCCAACTTCTTAGGTTTGTGTTTATGTGGCATATTATTTTCATTCATCTATTTCAGCTTTGCTACCATTACATTTAAGGTCTATCTTTTATGATTAAGAATACCATCCAATTTATATTTATTTAATTGGACTGTTCAGTCAATCTGTATGTAATGTAATTCTTGATTCATTTGGTATACATTACCATCTCACTATTTTACAAAGGCACCATCTATTTTGTGTTCCTCTCTCTCTTATTTCTTTTGGATGATTAATTATTATTCCATTTGTCATTTTCATTAGCTTGTTAGGTATTCTTTTATTCTTTCATTGGTTATCTTGGAGATTGCAGCTTGAATCCTTGAATTATTAAAGTCTAAATTAAAATTGTATTGATTTTTAAAGAGAATGGTATGATTTAATCTGTATAGTTTCCTTAATTTTTTCAAAACAACTTTTCCTCAATATACTTAGAGATCATGCATATGTTATTGTATACATAGTATATATACAGGTATTGCATGAACTTAGAGTTGTTAAGACTTCTGCAAATATACACGAACAACTTATTTGGAAGTTCTGTGGATGTTTTTGCTTTCTTATGAAATTAAAAATATTTTGGCAACAGATTTTGTAGCTTAAAATAAAGTAATGTCACAGATATTCAACTAGAGAAATGTATTAAGAAAGCATAGGTGTTCATATAATATCAAGGTTATGGCTTGGATTTTGTAAATAAGAAACAGATTTTTCTCTTCCACCATTAACCTGTCCTGCCCCCAAATAGCACCTTAATATGGGAATAATCATCAGTGCCAATTTCTTTTTTAAGGAAACAAAAAACATAAGAAAAAACAAAACTGTTTGAAGAATAAAAGCAAACATCAGATGGTAATCTTTTAATAATTGAAAAGTAAAAGTAACAACATTTAGGAGAGGTTTGAAGAGGAAAAAAGTCAATCTCACTACCTCCAGGAATTACTTTGATTTTTTATATGGTACTATCAGAACCTGTACGTATAAATTTTTACATAATTGTAGTCATCATTTTGTATTTTTCCATCAGTATTGTATCAGATATTTTCTACATTTTAAATAATTATTCATAATCATTTTTAATGGCCTTATAGTATCATTTTAATGATCTCTATTAATTTTTTTTAAATGAGTGGAAGAACCTAAGGAGGCAGTAGATGTTAAGTGTAGGTATTATAAGAAGCAACTAAAACAGAGATTTTGCCTCATGCCAATTCTTATTTATAATTTAATTTTCAGAGGAGGTTCTTCATCCAATTAGTTGTGGCCACTCTGCACACTTTGGTTATATTATATGTTATGTCTTTTAAGTAGAATATCTTCTATTTTTATCTGTATCAGTTAAAGTCTTCGAGGCACAAATCTAACTTTTTACTTATAAGCTTCATCTAATGCTTTACTCTTGCCTAGTATTACAAAAATTATTTTAGTATTAGCTGTAGTAAGATAAAATTAGGAAGAAAAGTTTCCTTAGTATTTGGAAGTTAATCACGTTAATAATATTAATAGTAGGGGCAATTGAGAGAGTCTGCTCAAGAGGCTTTAATTTATTTGGGCTGAGCCGTCAAATACACTGCTTCCTCAAGAAGATATTCTAAGCTATTTCACATATGTACCATGGAAATACCATTTTGCCATGACTTTAAAATAGAAGTTAAAAGGTAGCTGTATGAATCAAATTCATTCTGATGCCAGGCTGTTTTAACTTTACTCTGCTCTTTGTGATATCTTTAGAACTTATATAAAACACTAATGTTGTAGTTAAGAATTTGAGGGGTAGGGAATGAATCTTTGGGCTTCTATAACCAGTTTACTCGGCAAAGATTTGCATATTTTATTTGCTTAAGAGGCCATATGACAGGGAAGAGGCAGTATTAATTATTTTTATTATATCTTTAAATTTTCTGTTTCTTACCCCTTGTCTGTGTGTCAAATGCCACACTACCACACAGATGCCAAGAAACAAACCAGAAGAGAGCAAGTAAAAATCTCACAGATTGAACAGTCAGTGTGATGGCAGAGTGTGGAATGTGCTTATTGATCTAGTGTGTCTTCTCTGATTATCATGGCATCTACTAGTTGATAGCTAAAAAGCACAATATGGTAGATCTTTTATTTTTTTCTTCAAATGACATTTGAAGAAACAGTATTTATGCACTGTTAGATACTGAAGATTTCTTAACAAAGTATCATACACAAATGGCTACTATGTTTTAGATGTTTTCCTAGCAGAATATTTTTTCATTTTATGGCAATGTTTTTTTCTTTTTGAGACAGTCTCACTTTGTTGCCCTTAGTAGAGTGCGGTGGTGTCATAGCTCACAGCCACTTCAAACTCTTGGGCTCAAGCGATTCCCTTGCCTCAGCCTCCCGACTAGCTGAGACTATAGCCACATACCACAGCTCCTGGCTATTTTAAGAGACGAGGTCTTGTTCTTGCTTATGCTGATCTTGAAGCCATGAGCTCAGGCAATCCACTGCCTTGGCCTCCCAGAGGGCTAGGATTACAGGTGTGAGCCACTGTTCAAGGCCTCATTTTATGGCAATTTTTGATGCATCTAATATTCTAAGAAGTAACCTTGAGGGTGATGAGGCAGAGATATTGTATACCTAATTTTATAAATGAAGAACCTAATCCTTAAAGATTTGACCTATTCCAAAGGATCTCATGTCTCTTGTAATACTCCAGCGGCATATTTCCAAGATCCTTCTCAAAATATGTACCAATTATAAGAATCACCAGACCCAAGGAAATCCCAAAGCATGGTGTTTCTATTGGGTGTTCATAGTTAATTTCTAGTTCCTCCCATTCCAGATACAGTTTAATCAATCAGAAAATATCCTTATAAGCAAAGTTGTCTGTTAATGTAATTGACAAAAATACCTTTTTACTTATAGAAGTATAATTTACAATAGAAATTCTGAGGAGAGAAATAATTTTCATTTCATATAGAAAGTATATTTGAATTGGATATTGAAGGGTGAGATTTTAACAAGTCAGCTGGATAGAAACGAAAATAATATGGACTCAAAGTAGGGGTTAAACAAAGGTTTGTGGAAAGCATTAATGAGAAGTGATTGGAAAGTTAGTTCAAGACTTACATTTTGTATTTATGAATTTGGGCTTTGTGTAAAATCTAGAATGTTTTTAAGCAGAGAAGTGACATGTTTTAAGCTTTGCTTCAGATTTTCTACTTTTAGAGGGAAGAACAACTAGAAGTTGGGAGATGATGACAGTATACACGCATGTGTATCTGTTACGTGTTGTGATATAGTAGAGGACTGTCCTTGTAAAAAATAAAAGTTTAAGTTTGAGGGTAGCAGGAGCAATGAAAAGATGGGAATAAATAGGGGCAAAATGACAGTGGTTGAGTTTCTAGGACATATAAGTGAGAATACAGCAAAAGTTGGTTCCAAGATTTTAACCAAAAAATGATGGTACCATTTCCATAAGGAGAAAGGTACATAAGTTAATAAATATTTCCTGGCTCGGTGCCTGTGGCTCAATCGGCTAAGGTGCCAGCCACGTACACCTAGGGTGGCGGGTTCGAATCCCCAGCCCAGGCCCGCCAAACAACAATGATGGTTGCAACCAAAAAATGGCCGGGCGTTATGGCGGGTGCCTATGGTCCCAGCTACTTGGGAGGCGGAGGCAGGAGACTCACTTAAGCCCAGGAGTTGGAGGTTGCTATGAGCTGTGATGCCATGGCACTCTACCCAGGGGGGTAGCTTGAGGCTCCGTCTCCAAAAAAAAAAAAAAAGATTACCAACAGTAGCCTCTGTCTATATTCTCTTGCCAAATTTCCCCAGCTTTCATAGTTACGTGCATCCACGCATGCATGTGAGAGAGAGAGAGAGCTATTTTACCTAAGGAAGTAAACAGCTCCTGCCCTCCTTCCTCCTCAGCCCACATTCCTAGTCTAGATTCTGAAAGCAAGTTTCCACCTAATACCAATATCTTCATTAGAGAAACCATAGAAACCAAAAAGAGAATGTCCCTCAGGATATGAGTTTGCGCCCCATGTAAGGTTTACTTAAAAGAACTCTTGATCTATTAGGTATGGAAATAGAGTTTGATTCCACAGGCATAACCCAGAGAGAGGGTCCTGGGCTATGTGACTTTGGCCTCAGTTTTGTTGCCAATGGCTCTTGTGACCCTGAGCTAATATTACCCCTCCAGAAGCTTCTTTTCCATCTATAAAATGGAGAGTGTCTCTTTGCCTCCAGGGATGGGAGTGTAGATTATCCGAGCAAGGGTGGATGGGATTTTGCTCTGGTCATGATTATGGAAATCCTGCAGGGGCCGCCTCAGCAATTCACAGGATTCTTCGTGGTTACTCATCATTGATTCAGTCTTTGGTGTGTTCGCTTCTTAAAATCTCCAGCTGATAGAATGCCGCTAAAAAGCCTGGCAGACACTGTCATGGAGAGTTGTGTGGACCAGATCCACAGAAATTCAATGGCTGGAAATTACTCCCTGACAAGGAAGCCATCATGATAATAATAATACCGGCTTTCATCTGTATGGAAATCCATAGTTCGCAAAATACTCTGTGTTACCCTGCTTGTTCTTCAGGACACCTCCGAGATAGCGGTGATGCTTGTCCTGCTAACATGAGGGCAGTCATTCTCAGAGAGGTTATGTGACTGACTCAAGTACACCTGGCTGTTGAACACAGGAGAAAGAACGGTTCGGATTCACACAGGCCTGACTGAACCCTCATTCTTCCACTTACCCGCTGTGTGACCTAGGACCACTCATTTAATCTCTCTGAGCTTCAGTGCTCTTATCTCAGACACTGAGGATGATACTGTTCACCTATAGGGTTCTTGAGATAATCAGCAAAATCCTGTACAGCAGACATTCGGCATGTTCTTCCAGATAAAATATCTGAAGTTGTAACTATTTGCTAACTACCCAGAATGGCCACAGCTTGTGGCAACTCGTCTTTCTTGTGAGGTTCAGATTTTAATCTTGCTGCAGAGCGGGAGTGAGAAGCGGAGTCATTTGGGCAGCAAGCGGCCACAGCAGACTTTCCATTCTCATCTCAGGAGTGTGGCTATTTTTGTCTAATAAAAGAATTCATTTAATCCTTACATTCACTCTTTGAGGGAAATATTATTCGCTCTATCTTATAAGTTATAAAACCAGTAAAATTACATGTTACCATAAAATTAAAGAATTTGAGGATTCGGAAAGGTCTCAAAATGAAACCCTCCTAAATGACAAGGGTTTATTAGAGGCAGAAGCTCCTAGAAACATGTGTGGTATATGGGAGGAACACAGAAAGCTCCACTCTGGCTCCGCGCCTGTAGCACAGAGTCCTTTGTGGGGGTGATGATGGTGGTGTGGGGACTGGGGTGTGGGTAACACAGAGAAACTCCATGGAAAATGGGAGAATTGCCAGGTTAGGGTTTGGCTTATCTTTCACCCCTTAGCCCCTGTGCTGGGTGGAACTTTGGCTATAAAGGCACCTGCAGGACGCCTCCCCCCCGGCTGCCAGGGTGGTGGTGCAGGAAGTGCTCGGGGAGTCCCAGCATTTTCGCCAGCCAGTCCATGACGTTCATCTCTAGCTCTGTGCATGCAGGGCTGGACGCCTGAAAGAGGGAAAGAAACTTCATCTCCACAGCCCCAGGGCACCAAGATCCCCCCACCCCCACAAAGCCCAAGAAATACACCCATCTCTGCCCTGGCCCCTGTGCCTGGTGGTAGCAGTGTGAACTTGGCTGGAGAAGGGGTCAGGGTCAGGCCTTGTGTCCCACTCCCACTCAGCCCTCTGCCAAACAAAAAAGTGGAAAGATTGTGGGGTTTGGGGTCCATGCTACCCTCATTGATGCAAATTCTCCAAAGCTTTATGGAGAAAGAACCCTAAAAATGATTGGCTCCAAAGCCCAGGGGGATGTGTCAGGACTAGTAATCCCACCCACCACCCCAACACACATACCCTGTGAGAGTTCAGGCTTAAAATATAAAGTTGTTCTAGAAAGCTCTTGGTTTCACAATTTAAAGCTGAGTAATGCTTAAGGAATTAATAAGGGAATTCTTAGAACGTATCTCTACCTACTCAAAGACAAGTGCACAGACTAAGTGGTAACTCAACAGGAATCAAAGTCCCTAGCTAGGGTCAGAAACTATGGCAATTACCAGATCTGGGCCCAAATCTCATCTTTGTCTCTATAAGCTGTGTGATATTGGGGAGGTAAGTTACTTATCAATAAGCCTCAATTTCCTCACCTACAAAAGGGGCCAATACTCATGATTCCATAGGGTTAAAGGATTAGATGAGATAATTAACATAAGGCTTAAGCTTAAAAAACGTAGCCATTGTTAATATTTATGTTGGAACCCGGATCAGCGACCAGGACAAAATATGACTGCCCTAGGATGCCATTCCCGGCTATACCACTCGCCCCACCAGTAGATACAGCCATTACTACTCACCCAGGTGAACCCCAAGCAGTTGATTGCATCAGCCAGCATGTCTCCCAACAGGGATGGCCAAGAGGTGAGGGCCGGGTAGTAGGCATGCATATGGGGGCTCTGCCAATGTACCACCTGGAGGCAGAGAATGCACGTGGTTGGCACCAGGTAGCACTTCCAGGAGGCCTTTCTCCTCCAGACACCCTCCCTGGCCAGCACCACTCTGGACATGGGCCAACACTTTTAAGATAGACAAATAAGTGCCACAACTCCATGAAATTAGAACATGTCCATTGGTGTTCTTGCCACTCACACGGCTCCTATTCTAAGCTAGTTCTCCAGTGGAGCCTTTGCATATATGCAAAGTCCAGAATGGAACGTGCAAAAGGAAATTCCCTATAGTAATAAGCTCACTAGCTGGGTATGGTGGCTCATGCTTATAATCCCAGCACTCTGGAAGGCCAAGGAGGGTGGATTGCTTGAACGCAGGAATTTGAGACCAGCCTAAGCAAGAGCAAGATGGCATCTCTACTAAAAATAGAAAACTAGGGTGGCACCTGAGGCTCAGTGGGTAGGGCGCCAGCCCCAGTCAAACTGCAACAACAATGACAAAAAAAATAGCCAGGCATTGTGGCGGGCACTTGTAGTCCCAGCTACTTTGGAGGCTGAGGCAGGAGGATCGCCTAAACTCAGGAGTTGGAGGTTGCTGTGAGCTATGACGCCACAGCACTCTACTGAGGGTGATAAGTGAGACTCTGTCTCTTAAAAAAAAAGAAAAGTCATAAAAATAGAAAACTAGCATGGCACAGTGGCAGGCACCTATAGTCCCAGCCACTTAGGAGGCTAAGGCAGGAGGATCACTTAAGCCCAAGTTTGAGATTTCTGTGAGCTATGATGCCACAGTGCTCTACCCAGGGTGACAGAGTGAGATTCTGTCTCCAAACAAAAATGGTAATAAGTTCACTAAGCGCTCAGAAGAATACATTGCTTGTCTCGTCCAGTTTCCTGCAAAAAGCACATCTTGTTTGATTTATTGCTGTGCTCTCTGAGCACATAGCTATAGAGGGTCTGTGTAAACAGGTTCAAAGCTGTCCTCAGTTTCACCAAGGGATGGAGTGAGGAGAGGAAAGGGCAGGAGGAGAGGCCAGCCCAAGCATATAGGAGGCCACAATCAAAACCGGATGTAAAGAGGACAGGGCAGACGGGGAGGGCCCCCAACAGGTCTCTGAAGCATCCCCAGTGGCTCATCTGCCTCATTGATTATCTAATCTCCACTTATCTCAGCGCTCTGCAAGCATGTCCTGTTCATTTCTACATTTGCATCTTTGAGCAATGCTGTGTCCCCTAACAGGAAAGCACTCCACGTAAAGACATGACTCTCTAGAGCCTGTTGTTCTTAGAATGCTACAGAATATTCATTTCCTCTGTGAACACTTCACTCGCAACTGCAGCCCCCTTTGACCTTTGACCCCTTCCCTGAGCCCACGGAGCACGATAATTCTAGATGTCTCTCTCTATTGAGAACTCATTAGACTTATTCGGTGTGCACAGATGCTTACAATCCTTCAAGAACAAGGACTGTCATGTCCTGAACAGCATGTATAATAGGAGCATAAGATCCAAGTCCAAGCATGGGGGTTCCAGTCCCACCTCTGCCCCAGTCAGCTATGTGACCTTGTAGACTGATTTGCCATGAAGCTAACGAAGATTATTGGCAAGGTGCCTGGTTGGCATGGGTCTCTTTTGAAATTCATTCTATTTTTTTTTCCTTAAAAGGACATCTCCAAAATGTGTATACACTTCAGACCTCATAAAAGCAGGATCACTTCTTACACCTCTCTCAACCCTGGTTCCTCATTGTAAAATAAATAACCTCTGGGGCAGAGGTGGGACTGGATCCTGTGTCCTTGGACTTCGATCTTATGCTCTTTCTATTATACATGCTGCCCAGGACACAGTCCTTGTTCTTGAAGGGTTGTCTCTTGGCTGGTGCACATCTGTAATCCTAGCACTCTGGGATGCCAATGGGACCAGATCTCTTGAGCTCAGGAGGCTGATGAGATCAGCCTGAGCAAGAGTGAGACTCAGTCTCTACCAAAAACAGAAAAACTGGCTTGGTATTGTGGCAGGAGCCTGTGGGCCAGATACTTGGGAGGCCAAGGCAGGAGAATCACCTGGACCCAGGAGTTTGGGGTTGCTGTGAGCTAGGGTGACAGCACATGGCACTCTAGTCCAGGAGACAGAAAAAGACTCTGTCTCAAAAATAAATAAATAAATAAAATCCTGTCTCCTAGGTTTGTCGTGTGGGTGGAGGTATGGCCAAAGAAATTTGTAAAATGGGAAGCAGGAATGTTAATGGAAAACTAATCATATGGGGACAGACACATCACACATCCTGACTGGACTCTGAGAGAATCAAATCTCTTCCTCGAATTTTCACCAAGCAGAAGACTTGCTTGAGCCCAAGAGTTTGAGGGTGCTGTGAGCTATGACACCACAGTACTCTACCAGGGTGAACAAGTGAGACTGTCACAAAAAAATTTTTAAAAAAGAAGAAGATGGGGTAGGTAATATCTTCCCATGCTTTCTCTTATTTAATCCTCAGAGCACCCCATGAAGTAGTTCTATTATCTCTGTTTTATCTGGGGAAGGCAGAGAGAGGACTCATCCCTGTAGTCACACACACCTCATAGGGACAGATGACAGTGCCTAGACAGGACCACAGAGGCCCACGCTGGATGGTATTCTGCCTCCTCCCACTGTGCCGCTCTGCCTCCCTCAGGGAAAGGAAAAGACGATTTTCTTTTTTTTTTTTTTGTGGAGACAGAGTCTTACTTTATCGCCCTTGGTAGAATGCCATGGTGTCACAGAGCTCACAGCAACCTCCAGATACTGGGCTTAGGCGTTTCTTTTGCCTCAGCCTCCCAAGTAGCTGGGACTACAGGCACCCGCCACAACACCTGGCTATTATTTTGTTGCAGTTTGGCCGGGGCCGAGTTTGAACCCATCACCCTCAGTATATGGGGCTGGCACCCTACCCACTGAGCCACAGGCGCCACCCAAAAAGAGGATTTTCTAACTAGGGTTGGAATTTAATGAGAAAAACGGCCTTTCTTCACTCAGTGTCTAGGACGTGGCAGGAAGGGAAAAATGAAGCCAGTTTTCAATGAGGCACTGACCAAAAGGAGAAAGCAAAGGGCCGATGGCTTTCAGGCTGACTCTCAGAGGCTGGGGGGCAGCTGTGAGATGAGAGGGAAGATTGGGCCCTCACTGTCACTGTGCTTAGTGACAGTATTTTGGAAACCCCAGAGAAGGGCTTCCGACTCCTGGCCCTATCAAGAGGCAATTGCCTGTTCGTGTAAGATAAATAATGTAAGAAAGCCACTGGGAGCCCTTATCAAAAATAGACAGATCTCTCTGTCCAGAAATGAGCCTGCTGGACCAACCCCCCCAGCAACTGCTGGAATGCCTCTCCGCTGAATGAATCAGCTCATTTCTACCTCTTTGACAGTTGCTGTTAGCCTCACTCCCAGATTACAGTTAGCCTCTCAGCAGATTACATTTTACGGAATGGAATCCACAAGATAATCTTATCGGGGATCTAGCCTCCTTAGTAAAGCTTTACTGACGCTGAAATTTTCAAAGGATGCTTGTGAAATAGGCTGAATGGTCAAAGAGAGATGAGTATTTGGCGTGGTACGAACTTGCTGTCACTTTCTGAACAGCTGGCTTCCAGCTGTTTCCTGGGCCCACCAGCACCCCTGGCTCCAGGCATATTTCTGTCACTTTTAAGTCCATGTTGGAGGCTCATGACGGGGAAGATGGAGGCAGATCTCAAGTCTAGACCAGAGATTTTCAACTGGTGTACTGTGAGAGGATCTTAGATATTACTCAAAAATTTTTAAAGACCATTTTGAAAATTATTGTCAAAAAAAAAATTCAAACCACAGTAAATGTATTTTTTTTCTTACTCTGTTTTTTTTTTTTTTTTGGATCAACATAATTTAAGTGTGCCCTGGAAGTTTAACTATAGGTTCAAGTGTGTCATGAGATAAAAAAAAAAAGGTTGAGAAACACTGCTCTAGACACATGTGGCTTATAACACAAATGCCCCAGCAGAGACAGTGAGACAGCCTGTCTGGTAGGGGTCTGAGCTCCTCTGAGCCACACTTAGCCCTTGCCAGGAGAGATAATGGTATAGGAAAAATCGCAGAGACTTAGGAGTAAGACTGGCCCAGATTGAAATCCTAGACCTGCCAAGTACTATTCTGTGACTTTCGGTAAGACTGAGCCTCCGTTTCCTCATCTGTTAAGCATGGTCACTGTGAAGATTAAATCATGTAGTACATCTAGTCCAATGCCTAGCATTAGCATGGAGCCCCTCTATGGGAAGGGAGTTGGTACAATTATAACTTGAGCACCTTGGCAGATTGCCTCACCCCTGGTGGCTAGGGATGTCGTCACTGCCCGTGCAGGTGCCTTCCAGCTTCAACCTTAGGCATCATCTAGCTTCCAGATGTTTCCTGGCCCCACCAGCACTATTCCCAGGCTTACCCTCTGTCACTGAGAGTACCAATAATTCAGGGAACACCCCTTCCTGCTCCTGAAATGCAGCTCCATCCCCAGACCTGCCCTTGGTAAAGACACAGTTACCACCTCACAGGGGAAAAGGTGGGGACTGACAAGGCCCAATCTGACAGCCAGGGTGCCCTCAGGCTTGGGGTGGGCCACTTCCTTCCTGCCCTCCAGCATGGTCTCAGACACCGTGTAGGCATCTGGCTGTGTAGAACTTGGCTGGGCCCATCAGAGTTCAGGCACAACCTCCACAGTTTCTCTTTCCCCTCAGACAAAATGTTCAATTCTTGGCCTGTCCCATTAGATTTCCATACTTTTGCCAGAGTACACCCTGCAATTCAGTCATTCTTCCTCCTGGCTCCCCACCAAGCTCTATAGGTTCTAATTTGTTTCAAAGTCCTGCCCTTCACATGCCCAGAAGATGGACTGGGTGTTGGTGGCTAAGTGGCTGAAGGATGCATCACCATCCCAGCAGCCTGGGCATCCCAAAGCAGGCCTTCCTCAGGTCACCACCCACCCCTCTGTGCTCCAGATCCCTGCGGTCTCTGTGTCTCACCCCAGGCATGATGATCCGCTCGATATCCCCAAAGATGCTGTCCCAGCTGTCAGGGTCCTCAGGAGCGCTGTCAGGCAGCCAGGCCCGCAGGTAGCCAGGCTGCACATCTGGGGTCACACGTCTCTCCCGCACAGTGCTGAGGTACTGACAGATGTAATCCACCATCTCCCTCCCTGGAAGGGAGGCAGAGAAACCAGGCTTATGTTCCCTGACTGGGCCTGGCCAATTTGAGCCCATCCCTCTCAGGTCTTAGCTAAGAGCCTCAGTAAAGAAGGAGATGGATTTATGGGTCCAAGAAGAATCTAATCCCCCCACAACTTTGTCTTGGGAACAAAAAGAAAGTGTAAAACACTGAATGTATGATGGGGGGAGTGTGTGAATGAGCAAATAAATAAGACAGAAAATCTCCCAAGTGCAAAACTCTAGCACATAAGTAAAATATTTCTTTTTCTTTCTCCATCCTTATCCACATCAATTTTTTTTGTCTCGCCTGCTTTTCTTTTCTTCTCAGGAACAGAACATCTAGTAACTCATTACTTTACAGGTACAGCAGAAACTCCGTAGCCTTTGTATCTAATAATTCTCACACACACACACACACACACACACACACACACTGTATTCATTAGCACAGATGGCAAATTTCTATGCTCATCCTGCTAAAGGACAAAAAGTTCTATTTGTTCATCATTCCCATTGAATCAATAATCCCTCATCTGTTTCTTTTCTTTTTTCCTTTTCTTTCTTTCTTTCTTTTTTTTTTTTGACTCATGGACTTTAAGAATCTGATTAGCAGTATAAGTTTACAAACCAAAAAAACTCTTTATGTGTAATTTTTGGGGTTCACAGAATCCACAAAGCACAGCCACGTGTCCAGAGCAAGTTCCCCAGTGCTAACCCCCAATCTCAGGGAAGTGTGGCACCACATTCTAATAACCCTCTCTTTTTCCCCACTGCCTCTATCAACACTTCAGATGCTCAAAAAATTTTATCAAGTGAATGAACAAAAGAATAAGGAAGGAAAACAGCCAAGTGGCCCTGAGGCCACTACATATTCTGTAGTCTTTCAGATCTCAGTCTCCAATGCCTCTGCCTCTCACTCTCTAAGTCTCGCCTATGGTTTCTTGCCCTTTCTTAGTGTGCCTGTCTGTGTCTCTGTGTTTCTCTCATAATTGTTCTTTGGCACTCCTTGGGCTCCTTTTCCCTGAGAGGAAATTCAGTTTTTTGCCTCTGAGTCAGTTTATACAAAGTTCTTGCAAACAAGAACCCGTCCCAGACAAAACAGAGGGGCACCCTTGTCTCATCTATCTGCTCCCCTCCAAACCTCCCCCAGCCCAGTGGTTCCCAGGACTCCCGCCACACCCACCAGACACCTGAGAGCTCTGGACCCAGCCCTCCACTTGCCCAGGGGCAGTATTAAACACATCTGTGTTCCACTCAGGGAATAAATGTCCAGGGGGACCCACTCTCAGCTCAAGGGACCTTTGGAAAGCCATGGAATGAGCTAAGGCACACTAAAAAGTACAGACTATAACTCGATCAGTGAGTTCTCTCTCCACAGAGGAGCGAGAGGAAAAGTTGGATTTTAACTCAGGACCATACCTGGTGGCAAAGAAATTGTAAGCACTATGACCTACTGGTGGAGAAGAGGATATAAAAAATTTTAAAGATAAGGACAATGAAGATTCTATTTTAAGCCACTACTAATTCCGTTCTAAGGACAGCCTTGCCTGAAAACAGAATAACCACTTCAGTTTTGCTTGGTATACAGAAGGCACTTGCTAAATATTTATGGAATGAATGACACATAATGTTGAAAAAAAAAAGATTTTGCAGTGACAACAGAATACTTAGAACACCTTTTTTTCTATTTCAGAATATAAGCGATCCTTTTTTTTTTTTTTCTATTCAGTGCTCAGGAATCCAAATCTTCTATTTTGTGGGAAAGTGGAAAGGAAACCCAAGACAGAGTAATGGGGATGTCAGCGAGAGTGGGTAAACGTAGTTGGACAGGAGGAGTGAAAGAGAGGTTTTGAGAGAAGTTTTAGACTCTGCCCCCATGTTCCTTTCACAGAGAAAATGCTGCTGAAGCCAAGCCTTGGAAGACAATGCTGATGCTCCAAATGACACCCCAAAATCTAAGGGTCACCCATCAGCTCTCCTGCAGGAGCGGCTAAAGGGGAAGGGATCAGGGACGCCCATCACTTACCTCTTTGTCTGTATTCCTCGGGCTCCATCATCTTCCCTCGGTTCTGGCTCCTTCTCACAGATACACACAGGAGGTGGGAGGCCGCAGAAGGCTCAGAAGGCGGTGGAACGTGCTTCCCACTTGCCAGTCCCGCACACTCCCTGGCAGCCCGTGTGGGCCCTTTATTTAAAGGGTTCCTCTTCAACTTAACCTTAGCCCCGCCCTTCAAAGTCCCTTCCTCTAGGTTTAATTAATTCCACCCCTTCTGTCCTCAGTCCTTGTTGAATACAGCGACCACAACTTTGGCTGGTCAAGAGAGCCAGGATAAAAGGCACTAGGAAATTAAACAGTGCACTTAGCAACCCAAGACTGCAGGCAGCTCCAGGTAAATGCAGTAAAAGAGCCCTCGGTTCTTTCTGCCCCGGGGTTCAGACAATAGAGCCCCAGCTCAGCCCCAGAACAAGGGAAAGGGTATGGGGGTAAGTTGCACAGATTGTGGGTATTAGCCCCGCCACTGCTCCCTTAGCAGAAGCAGAGGGGGGAACAGGCACTAGCAGCGATGCCCTGGCGCTCAGAAGCAGCCGATGTATCATGGAACACAGCGGATTCTGTTTATCACCACACGCTACTGACTGTTGTAGAGAATGAGAAAACACAGAAAGCAAAAAAGAAGAATAGAAATTAAAACACCACCCAGAATTAATCACTTTTAGCATGTAAAGAAGAGGGGGGCGGTGTGTAAAGGGACAGGCAGAAACCAGCACAGGGCAGGGAAGACCTGTCTCGGGGCTTCATCTCTGAGTAAAAGGGGATCACACTTTCATGTTACCAGGTACAACAAACTTGTTGTTTAGGGGTTTCTGGTCATCTCTCTTGTCCTCTCGGTGGCATTTGATCAGTTCCTGCTCCACCCCCGAGGCACAGTTTCTATAGGCTTCCAGATGCAGCGTCTCACTGGCCATTTGTCTCTTCCACCCAGGCTTGACTGTTGGCACTGCCCTCCACTCATCTTCCTTCCTAAGTGGCCTTATCCTTTTCTATGGCTTTAAATGTCCCCTATGTGATGGCCACCTAGGATTAAGCCCCATGTCAAATTTATGCTGTCAGGCCCCTCCCTGTCTTCTGAGCTCCAAAATCCTAAATCCAGCTGCCTGCCTGACGAATCCACTACACAGCTCTCGGGCACCTCAGACTCAACATGTTGCAAAACTAAATTTAAGTCTTTCCCTCCGGCTCGGCGCCTGTGGCTCAATCGGCTAAGGCGCCAGCCACGTACACCTAAGGTGGCGGGTTCGAATCCCCAGCCCGGGCCCGCCAAACAACAATGATGGCTGCAAACAAAAAATGGCCAGGCGTTGTGGCGGGCGCCTATGGTCCCAGCTACTTGGGAGGCGGAGGCAGGAGACTCGCTTGACCCCAGGAGTTGGAGGTTGCTATGAGCTGTGAGGCCATGGCACTCTACCCAGGGGGATAGCTTGAGGCTCTGCCTCAA
>CAUYQV010171236.1:0-15263 GCA_963574575.1 Galagoides demidoff | reverse complement strand
TGGCTCGGTGCCTGTGGCTCAAGCGGCTAAGGCGCCAGCCACATACACCTAAGGTGGCAGGTTCGAATCCCCAGCCCGGGCCCGCCAAACAACAATGATGGCTGCAACCAAAAAATGGCCAGGCGTAGTGGCGGGCGCCTGTGGTCCCAGCTACTTGGGAGGTTGAGGCAGGAGACTCGCTTGAGCCCAGGAGTTGGAGGTTGCTGTGAGCTGTGATGCCATGGCCCTCTACCCAGGGGGACAGCTTGAGGCTCCGTCTCAAAAAAAAAAAAAAAGAGATGAAGTCTTGCTCTGGCTCTGACTCAGACTGGTCTTGAACTCCTGAACTCAGGCAATCTACCTACCTCGGCCTCCCAGAGTGCTAGGATTACAGGTGTGAGCCTGGCCAAAGTTTACGGTTTTTAAAAACTTTTTTTTTCTCCCTTAAGCAAAGTTTTAGAAACCCAGAGAGGAGAAAATGCATCTTTCCTAAATCTTTCTCTCAGGGGAGGTCTTGGAAGACTTTGGCCCTAACCATTCTGAGGAAGATTAACAAAGGGCAAAGATACATATCACAACCTCACATCAGGTACATTCCTTATGAAGCACAGACTGAACTGGCCAAGAATGTAATAAGCCCAGCTCTGAACCCAACACCACGTAAAGATTCTACGAGGTTTTCCTTCCTTCTTCTTCTCTCCTCCTTTTTTTTTTTAAAGAGACAGTCTGCTTGTCAGGTTGCAGTGAAGTGGTTATTCACAGGCTTGATCATAGCACACTATAGCCTGGAACTCCTGGGCTCTTGTCATCCTCCCAGCTCAGCCTCCCAAACAGCTGGGACCATAGGTGCGCATCGCCACTGTTTGTATCTGGCCGATTCTATGAGAGTTTAACAGGCTTATGGTTCAACAAAGTGTAATGACTTTAAATGCACCTGCCCCCCACTATCCCACACTTCTTTCAGTATAAATCAACCACCAACCTAGATACAAACATAGGGGAAAGAGGAAAATATACAGAAGGGAAAGCGAACTTGACTGACACAGGGCAGGAACATAGCTGCTAGTAAGTATATTTTAACCACTGCATCTCAGATGTGTGAGGACAGTAATGGTATTATTACTCAGGGCTAGAGATAAATAAGTTGCCTATCAATCTAGCGATAACACCAAGGTTTCTTGAGGGCCAGGGAGTGGTTCCTCTCCTAGGTTCCTGGTGTTTTGCTTCTTTGTGGCAGGACAATGATGGATTGTAAACCCTTGAACATGACCCATTAGAAAGCACGGGTATACACTCAAGGTAGGGTAAATAGCCATAGCCACTCGTTCACAGAGTACCAGGTACAACACATTTGCTGAATTGCAGAATCCAATCGATAATTAATTCTTCAGAGCCTGCAGCTATTTTTTGCCCAGATCGTTTTAGAGTCAACCTAGAGCAAGCCAAAAGGACACTGTCCCACAAACAATGAGCCACCGCTATCCTCTGGCACCTTCACAGTTTACCTGCAATTGTTCTTTCAGAATGAAGCCAACGGCTAAAGTCTCCATTGTTTTTTTTAACTCAATTACCTTAACCCAACAATCCCCACTACCTCTAGTTAGTTTATCAGGTTTCTGCAACAGAGCCTAGAGGCTAAGGTAAGCAGAGAGCAGTAGGGAGGTGGAGAAGGGATTTGCATTTCACCCACCCTGCGTGCAGCCTCATGAAGGAGGCAGAGCAAGTACTGTCTCCATTTTACAGTTGAGGCAGTTGAGGCTTAGGGAGGGAAGCCATTTTCCTGGCACCTCGGTGACAGTGATGGTCTTTCTATCATCCTGGCTGCACCTGGTACCTGCATTTCAGAGAAATGCCTAGTGGTCCACAGACCAAGAGTAACCAACTACCCCCCAAATGTTAGTGCTCCCTTAAACCCCTGCATCTCCTGAGCTGTGGGTGCCACATGCTAACAGCAGCTGACAGGGAAGCAAATGGACTGCCCGGAAGAGAACTAAGATGAGATATGGTTATCGTTATTAATTTAGTATTAAGGGGTTGATGTAATAAGCTGCATCAATCTACTTAATATTCAGCCAGCATGTTTATTCACCACATACTATGTGCCAGGCACTGTTTTAGGCCCTGGAGATATAATAGTAAATAAGAGTTTAAAAAAAAAAACACAAACAACCGCTCTGCTCTTTGGAAGCATATTATAGTGAGGGAGACACGGAGAAACAAAGCTAATAGGGGCTATGGATGAAAGCAAAGTGGGAAAGAGGAATACAGAGCCCGGGGCAGGGAAGATGATTGATGTGATTTTAAATTGGGTGATCTGGAATGGGTCTATTAACGCTGTGGCCTTTGAACTAATCTCTAGGGAGGTGAAGGAGTAAGGGGAGGGGGGAGAGTGCTCCCGGCAGAGAGAATACTACGTACCAACACTCTATACAAAATGACTTGTGGTTAAGAGGATCCTGAGTGAGGAATATTCTCTTTGGCGTCTCCAACAGGCCTAGTTTTTGATCAAGGGGGAAAAATACTCAGTTAATATATAAGCCTGCAATTGAAACATTTAGCTCATTATAATCACCAAAGGAAAAAAATCAATATCCTGAGTCTTGGACTATGGTGTAAGTAGGAAATAATCAATTTAAATCACATTTTCCTTAGGACAGGACTTAACTTAATTAATTAATAATTTACTTAGGAAGCGTTACATAACATGTTGATGGAAATCAATTCTCCCATTTTAGAGGTGTCTGCCTTCATTCATTCTGTGGTATCACACAGGGCAAAGTATTGCAAACAAATACAAATGGCCGTCATGTTCCAGTGCACGATGGGCACGATTTGGTTCCTCCCAGACCCTGTGGATCTCACCCTAGAAGTCTCTCAACTTGTGAATGTTTTGTTTTACACAGCTTGGGTTTTAGCGTAGTTCAACAAGGTGCAGACACTGTTGTGCCTCTGTAGCTAGCAGATGACAGTGACTGCTGGTTTTAAAGACAGGCACAATGCTGGGTCAGCTTAGGTGCTGTGAGTGGCCTCTCACTCACAGCCCTCAGCCTTCAGTCTTCTTGGTATGACTGACATGTTCTGAGCACCTGCTTTGGCTAGACTCTGTGCTGCACGTCGGGGATACAACAATGAACAAGGCAAACATGGTGCCTGCCTTGGCTTCTGTCTCCAGAAAAATACAGGTAACTAACCAACAATATAAAGTTAATGATCCTCTCCTCCTCAGTGCTACCTGAGGAGGAGGCAGCCATCTATTCTTCATCACGGCTGCCCTCTGACCCCGTGGGAGTCCCAAGATCGTCAAAAAGAGGACCAAGAAATTCATCTGGCACCAGTCAGACTGGTATGTCAAAATTAAGCATAACTGGTGGCAACCCTGAGGTGTTGATGACAGGGTTTCAAGAAGATTCAGGGGCCAGATCTTGATGACCAACATTGGTTACGGGAGCCACAAGAAAACAAAGCAGGCTGGGCATGGTGGCTCACACCTGTAGTCCCAGCATTTGGGAGGCCAAGAGGGGTGGATTGCCCGAGCTCACAGATTTGAGATCAGCCTGAGCAAAAGCAAGACTCCGTCTCCAAAACATAGCTGGGCGTTTTGGTGAGTGCCTGTAGTCTCAGCTACTTGGGAGACTGAGGCAAGAGAATTGCTTGAGCCCAGGCAGAGAGAATAATCGGTACCAACAAGTCTGAGGTTGCTGTGAGCTATGATAGCAAGAAAAAGAATAAGAAAACAAAGCACATGCTTCCCATGGTTTCCAGAAGTTCCTGTCCACAACGTCTGGGAGCTGGAAGAGCTGCTGAAGAGCAACAACTTTCCCTGTGCAAAGCCTGCTCACAACGTTTCCTCCACGAACTGCCAAATCATTGTGGAAAGAGCAGCCCAGCTGGCCATCAGAGTCCACAATCCCAATGCCAGGCTGCGCAGCAAAGAAAAGGAATAGGCATTTTATGTGCACATTTTGTCTGTGTTTAAATAAAACCATAAACACTACAAAAAACCCAAAAAGTTAATGATCATGACCAGTGAAGCAAAAGAGGCTTGGTGACAGAGAATAACAATGGGCACTCAATGCAGCTTAGGAGAACAGGGAGTGTCCCCAGGAAGTCAGTGAAGCAGAGTCCTGTGGCATCAGAAGACCCCCACCCAGGTGAGGAGCTGGGGGGACAACAGCCTGGCGGAGGGAAGTGTATGCACAGAGCGGCAGTAGCAGGCAGCTGGGCTGTGCTGTGGATTGCCCAGCTGGGGGGAGTAGATTGCAGTGAGCCAGAGCACAGTGACATCATTGGCCCCCAATCAACTGTTCCTTTGGCCATGTGGATCACACAGATCCAAAATTATCTTGTAGGAGCTAAAACGGGATTTGCCTTTATCTTAGGAAGAGAAGAATGACATTTTTAAAGTCAGGTTAATTTATACACCATAAAATTCATGTTGTTTAGTGTATAGTTCTACGAGTTTTGACAATCATATACAGTTGTGTAGCTACCACACAATCAAGATACAGAACGCTCTGTCACCGGGAAAGATTCCCCTTTGTAGTTGCTAACTCTGTCCTCCACCTTGAGCTCTTGGCAACTGTTGATCCGTTTTCTGTCCCTAAAGCTCTTGCCTTTCCTAAGAATCTCATATAAATGAAATCATATTACATACAACTTTGGGGGTCTAATTTGTTCCATTTCATTAGCATGATGCCTTTGAGATTTGTCTATGTTGTTTGTATTGGTAGGTCGCCTGTTTTTATTGCTGAATATAATATTCCATCGTGTGCATGTGCCATAGTTTGTCCCAGTCCCCAGTTGAAGGGGGACTGGGTTGTCTCTGGTTTTTGGTGATGATGAATAAAGCCACAATCACTATTCCATTTTGTGTGTATGGGTGTGAACATACATTTTTGTGTTTCTAGACTAAATACTTAGGAATGAGACTGCTGGATCATATAGTAGTATATGTTTAACTTGGTAAGAAAGTGCCAAATTGTTTTCTGAAGTGGTTGTATCATTTGAAATTCATGCTATCCAGTTAACATAAATCTTTTCTATTTTGTTTTAAAGGTAATTAATTCAGCAGAACATTTTTGCCGGGAAAAAGTAAAGGTAATTAAGATTTTCTTTTTTCTCTATCTCTTATTTAGTAACTTGCAACACTCAGTTCTGGATTGAATCCTATGCCATCTGGATATTAGTAGAGAATGTAACATATTTTGTGAACAATAGTAGAAAAAATTATAACGGGGTCACTAGCTGAGGGCAAACAGTATGAACTGAATGAAGATCCCTTGCTTCTGCCTTAGGCCATCCTGTGGCTCACAGTAGGTCCTGGATGCTGATCTGGCAGGTGATATCCAGTCTGCTCCAGCTGCAGGGCTCAGGGTCAGACTAGACAGATGAGTGGCACAGCCTGGGAGAATGGAATTTGATTGCATGGTCCCTGAAAAAGTACTGAGATTAGGGAGCAGATCCTGGCAGCTTCAGGACTCAGCTGTTTGGAAGCCTCTAGATGACAATTCTGTGGCTTAAGATACACATCTTGGATGCCTGTGCATTGGAATGTACTGTGGTAGGGAGCTAGCACCTAAATTATATATCCCATCCAGTTTGACGTGCCCTACTGATCAAACAAATGGGATTATGGCCCGAACTACCCTTCTCTTTGTGCTACACAAGCCAGCTTATGCAGGCCGTGTGGGATTTAATGGATACAATGGACATTGAATCGCCCTGACATGTCTGAGGAGCTAAGTGACACAGCAGTACCTGAGGAATATTTTCTGAACCACAAGTAAAGCAATATGATTTGACAAATGATCTAGGAGACTGTGTATTATACTATAGTATTTATTCAATTACCATTTGATGAAACATTAGAATTCCTGAGACATTTTGGTAACTTTTGAGCACAAAGGGACAATATTTTAAATTAGCAGGACAGTTCCAGAAAGTCCCAGAAACAGGTCTAGAGCCACTTGTCCTCCTACCTTCACAGAGTGATGGGGCTAAAGGACGTAGACGGGCCCCAGGGTACCGTGGATGACAGAGCTATGGTTGGGTGGTAACTTGTATGGGCTTTGGAGTCAGAGGAACTTGGGTCCCAGGCCTGGTTCTGCTCATCCCTGATAGAACCATGTTGGATAAATCTCGTCTTGTAAAGGTTCAGTATCTCTGTGGTAGTCAACATGAGGATTAAATGTGATTGTATTTGCAGTGATTATCATAGTGTGGTGCATGATACACACGAGGGGTCAGTTAGTGAGAGTTAAGATTATTTTTTTTTCTTCCGTAGATATAGGGAAAAGGGAATGTGAGATTTAAAACTGCCTGATTTAGAGGTCAAGGATGCACAGGGTTTCTTTTGTGCCATTAAAATGTTTTCTATTTTCCACTTGTTCCTCCAGTTTGTTAGCTAAAGACATCTGGAATGCCATTACTGAAATTGCTGGCTATATTACTTTTCTATTTCTGATGTGCAAATTGCCACAAACTTAAACTTAGTGGTTTAAAACAATGTACATTTATTTTCTTACAGTTAGAATTTTAACACAGGCCTCACTGGGCTAAAATCAAGGTGGTGAGGCCAGGTGCGGTGGCTCATGGCTGTAATCTTAGCACTTTGGGAGGCCAAGGAGGGTGGAGTGCCTGAGCTCAGGAGTTCAAGACCAGCCTGAGCATGAGTGAGACCGGTCTCTACTAAAAATAGAAAAACTAGTAGTGTGTTGTGGCAGGTACCTGTAGTCTCAGCTGCTCAGGAGGCTGAGGCAGGTGGATTGCTTGAGCCCAAGAGTTTGAGGTTGCTGTGAGCTATGATTTCATGCACTCTATTTAAGGCAACAGAGTAAGACTCTATCTTAAATAAATACAAAATAAAATAATGAAAAAAAAATAAAATAAAGGTGCCGACAGGGATCTGTTCTTTTCTGGAAGCGCTAGGGGAGAATCTATGTCCCTGCCCTCTCCAGCTTCTAGAAGCTGCCCACAGTTCTTGATTTATGGCCTTCCCTCATCTTCACAGCCAGCCATGGTAAGTCAAGTCCTTCTCATGCTGTACCTCTCTGACCCACTTTTATCTGTCATCCACTTTTAAGGACTACATGTAGTTAATCCGGGTTCACCTAAATAATCCAAGATAATCTCCTCATCTCAAACTCCTTACCCTTAATCACATCTTCAAATCTGCAGAAGTCCCTTTGTGGTAGGTAGGTTATATATATATGAGTTTAGTGTCCATACCTACGCATTAATCCAAGAATAAGAATAATATGCAAGCATCCATAATTAACTGACATTTTTAACACAACTCTTATCAGAGACATTTCAAATAAGAGTAATTTTATTGTATTTCCCATTTAAATAATCCAAACATTGAAACATTTAAAATATCCACTTTAAGTAATCTTGGAAGACAAACTAAGTGGCCACACAGATCAGACTGTATCAAACTCAAAAGTATGGTGTCTTATTTTCTGCATATCTTCCCAGAGGAAGACAGAAAAATACCTGTCATGCAGTATCTGTCATAATATAGGCGTGCATTGCCCAAGTGACTCATGTGTGTGATTTTTTTTTTTTTTTTGAGACAGAGTCTCAAGCTGTCGCCCTGGGTAGAGTACTGTGGCATCACAGCTCACAGCAACCTCAAACTCTTGGGCTTAAACAATTCTCTTGCCTCAGCCTCCCAAATACCTGGAACTACAGGCGTCTGCCACAATGCCCAGCTATTTGGAGTTGCAGTTGCCATTGTTGTTTTAGCTGGCCCTGGCTGTGTTCAAACCTGCCAGCCTCAGTGTATGTGGCCGGCGCCCTAGCCACTAAGCTACGGGCACCACCCACGTGTATGATTTCTGCACATACCTCCCACTCTCCACACACTTAGGCTGCTTCAAAACTGCTAGAGGAATGATGGTCTGTTGCAATTGGTGTTGAGCTTGGAGGATCTTGGGTGGCTGCTGTGGGAGGTGTAATCCTCCAGTTTGCATCCAGAGAAGACTCGAGCACCATTTACTTTTACTTCTTATCCGCTTTGTCAAAACTGCAAAGGAGTTCTACTTCTTTTGACAGTCAGAGCAACCTGATTCATGGAGAAAAAGAGAGGAAGGGAAATGGTGGTTATGGGGAAGGCGCATGTGTGAGTGAACACATTAGTCATCTCACATATTAAGGTAGAATCATCCCAAACATATTTCCCCCCTCATACATCTTTCTTTTACTACACTAAACAAATTAAATAAAAGTATTCTTATCAATTCCTTCCTCCAATCTGTACCTGGAATAGTTTTGCCAAGAGTGATGCTCCTGGTTTTTCCTGTTTTTTCCCTTCCTGGGCCTTTCACATGTAGAAGTGAGCTTTACTCCAGCTGATGACTATAATAAAATGTAACAATGCGGGAAGACTTGCTGTTTGATCATTTCACTCTGGAGTAACCCCATGAGGCCACAGCACTGGGGTGTTTGACTTTGCCACCTTTCAAATCACTTCCCCCCTCTAAAACCCCAACCTCTCCAGGATGGGCAGGGCTGTATGGTAGGTGTGGACCAAATGGACTTTAACACGGGTGAGGTCTGTGCCCAGAAGCTCAGAATTACTCACTTAAATGATGTTAAACTGGAATTAGGGCTAGGAAAATTGGGAGGGGAGAATGGGAAGGAGAAAGCATAAGGATGCATATTCAAGAAAAGAGAGGCACACTTGAGTTTGTACACTTGACTAAGAATGTGGTCTGTTCATAGAGAATATACTCTATGCTATCAGTGCCGATGGCATTAGTTCCATCACTCAGTCATTCAACAACTCCTTACCGAGCACTGACTTAAAGTCGGATTCTTTCCTAAGTACTAGGGGATAAAACAGATGGAATGCCCTTGGAAGCTAACATAGTGACTGGAGAGGGAGCATAAATAAGAAGTAAATAGGATGAAGTAGTACAGATGGGAGAAGGAGAAGCCTGAGCTGACATCGGAATGGTAAGAAGGAACCACTACGTGAAGGATGGAGAAGAACATTCCAACAAGAGAGGACGAGTGCACAGACCCTGGACTGAGGGACAGCCAGGGGGTCCTGAGCGATAGAGAAAGGGCCAGGGGACTGAGGATCTTTACTCCAACAGTGGTAAAATTGGGTACATAAGATATATCATTTTACCTTTTTTTTTTTTTTTTTAAAAAAACAATCGTTTATTGGGTTTTAAACTAGTTACACAATTGAAATAATCAGTTTGGCACTACTCTATACAGGGAATAGGCCTGTGTATGCTGACACTTAAATACTGTACCAGGACCCCTGCAGTGCTTAGGTCTGTATTGACTCATTTTACCATTTTTAAGTGCATTATTTTCAGTGGCATTATTCACATTGTTGTAAACTACTATCCATATCCAGATAGCTTTCATTACCCAAACAAAAACCACCCATTAAACAATAACTCCTCATTCTCCCCTCTCCCCAGCCGCTGCCAACCACCATTCTCCTTTCTGTTTTTATCAACTTGACTAGTCTAGGTAGGTGGAAGTCTATAAAAATGTCCTCTTTTTTTTTTTTTTGCAGTTTTTGGCTAGGGCTGGGTTTGAACCCACTACCTACAGTATATGGGGCTGGCGCCTATTCCTTTGAGCCACAGGTGCCACCCTAAATTTGTTCTTATTTCATCTATAATGTAGCATGTGTCGGAATTTCCTTCCTTTTTAAGGCTGAATGATATTCCATTGTATGTATATACCACATTTTGTTTATTCATTTATCTGTTAATGGATATTTGGGTTGTTTCTATAATTTGGTTATTATGAATAATGCTGCCTGAACATTGGTGATGAGACTCAGTTTTTTTATTGTTGTTGTTTTGTTTTGTTTTGTTTTTGGCGGGGGTTCTTGTTCTGTTGCCCAGGCTGGAGTGCAGTGGCATTATCTTAGCTCACTGTAGCCTTTATCTTCTGAGCTTGAGTGATCTTCCCACCTCAGCCTGCTCAGTAGTAGGGATTACAGGTGTGAACCACTGCACTCGACTAGAGACTTATTTTTAAGCTGTTAGCATCTTATTTGACTCTTATAATGGATGCACATGTGATTGAAACACGTGTAAGTCATATTTTACTTTATTTTGAGATAGAATCTCACTTTGTCACCCTCGGTAGAGTGCCCTGGTGTCAAAGCTCACAGAAACCTCCAACTCTTGGGCTCAAGCGATTCTCTTGCCTCAGCCTCCCAAGTAACTGGGACTACAGGTGCCCACTACAATGTCTGACTATTTTTAGAGACAGGGTCTCACTCTTGCTCAGGCTGGTCTTGAACCTGTGAACTCAGGCAATCCATCTGCCTCAGCCTCCTAGAGTGCTAGGATTACAGGTGTGAGCCACCACACCCAGCCATAAGTCATATTTTTAAAAAATATAATGACTTCAATAATAAGAGTATGTTCCTTATCCCGAAAAATCTACAGTTTACATAATTATTTTACTTATTTTATTTATTAGTTGACTTAGCATCTGTATACAGGTCTACATATTAACTGAGTCTGTTACTCGTTGGGTCCAGGGATTAATTTTGAAATCATTATAATTATTTTCTTTCTTGAAGTGTTCAATGTAAAGTGTATAATAAAAATAATAAACATTTTTTGAAAATTGCATAATGTAAAGAAATGCCCAGGGTTGCCTTGGTATCTAAATCGTACCAAAGCAATTGCTCAGGCTCAACCAGACTCAACCAGACTATTCCAGAGGAAGAGAATGGCTCTCACTCTGATGGAGTATATAAAACCAAAACCAAAAACAAAGCAAAACCAAAAACAAAGCAAAACCAAAACCCCCCAAAGAATAAGTATGACTGTGTGACTGTGCTACAAAACGGTGACTGAGTAAATAAATCATCAGCCACATTTCCCCAAGGTCATTGTACTGTGCTTGGCCCATGGGATTGGAATTTCCATAAACCCCACAGGGAGATTACCATCCCCATTTTTACCATACCTTACAGGTGATTTTTCAAGGTGCTCCTCAACAAATGTATGTAAGGGCACACCTGACCTTTATCTAGCAAAGGAGATTTACCTGAAGAAACAACCAATTCATTCCCCGGCTCCCAAAAACACATTTTGAAATCCCAGCCAGGTTCATTGGCTAACAAGGTAATTCAGTCAGAGCTGAAGACATTAAGCCTGGAAGACTCTTACACACCGTTTCACTGGTTTAGTTATTTTAAAATACTTTAAAATTCATAAATTCTAAATCCACAATGTAACTACCCAAAGCGTTTTCACTGGCAGCTCTTGGGAGGCCTCACAAATGAATTCCAGACTTTCCTAGATGTAAAATCATGCCACCCCGATATCCTTTGTTGTCAAGGACTGTGTAAGAATCACCCTCACTTATTATGACACTATTATCTGTCCCTAACAAGGAATGCAGACATGAACACCTGGGAGGAAGAGCCTGGTGGGCAGAGGCTGTGGGGGTGGAGGTGGGGCTCAGTGTAGAGGGTACATCAGGCTGGGGGAGCTTTCAACCCTGTGCTGTCCCTGAACAGCACCTCCTCCTCAACTAGGGAGCTGGGGACGATTTTACAGAGATTGCTGTGATAATTTTCTCATGGGCAGGTGTGGTGGGGCAAGTAGGGGAGAGGTGGCGAACTGGAAGGACAACTTAACTGAGTCTGAATTACTATCTCTCCCCCTGCCCTAACGAGGATGAAAATGGGTTTTCCCCTATTGTAGTATACGTGACTAGAAATCCCTCTGTAGAAATCCTGGCTGCTCACCAGGGCCTCACCTGCCCTGGACACTAATGATTTTCATGATTTCTCCTAGCCTGAGAGACAGAGCACTTTGACACTCCAGGTGCTGGGAAACTCCCTTCACTCTAGCCAGCAAATTCCTTTGGAACATCAGCCAGGTTAGCTACATTGTCGCCATGCCTCCACTTTCCTCTGTGACACCTGCAGACAACATCTCTATATTGTACTTTTTCTGACACTTGGAGACATCTCTATCTTGTTACCTTCTCCTGTGGGTTAAGATTCCAAAAGGATGTCTGTTTTTAACAATTTGTGGTTTAGTGCAGTGTCTGTATCATTGTGAAAGTGTAGCTATTGCTAAGAGTTAATTATGTTGGCTCTAAGTACAAACAGTTCTTGCAGTCCTGACCAGTTTCCACCTGCCTGTGTCTACATACCCTTCAGATGTAAGAAGAATTTACACCCTGGAATCAGCCTGTCTGACAGCTGCAATCTGGGCAGGGTGGAACAAACTCATGGGACTCTGAAAGGCAGAATGGAAAACTGTGGTTGGCAAGGTGCCCACAAAAGCTAAATATTTATAAATGTTTCTGATCTATGGTATAGAGAAGACATTATCTCGGAAGGCTAATGAACACACACCTCAAATTTCAACAATCCAATCTTCCTTGCCAGCTGCCATCCCACTTCTATTCCCCCAGAGAACACCCAAACTTAAAATCTCATTAGACCTTCATTCACAGAATAAAGACCAAGCTCCTCAGCAGGCAGAAAATACACATGCTTTCCCGTGATCAGACTTTGTCTACCTTTCTGGCTTCCTCTGTGGGTATCTCCGTCCCACACTCCATGCTCCAGTCAAAGTGAGTTATTATTCTTGTCTTCTGAATGCACCATCTGTGTCTCACTGCAGGTAGTGTCCCTCTGACTCACAGCTTCACGGGGATAGAGACGCTGGCTCTGAACCTTCTTCCTTTGTGGGAGGATGTTCCTCACCTTGTGAGCCTCGGTGGATAACAATATTTGTCTCCTTTACAGAAGTTGAAAAGATCCCTTACTCACTTTGCTGGGTTCCCTAGCAGCTAAGATGTTGGCAGATAACCTAGGCTTGGCCCATCAACTGCACCTCTCAGCAATATCAAATCTGGAATCAATGATACAAGAAATAGGGCAGAGAAGACTCCCTTCTGGCATCATGGTTGGCAGAGGTAGGGAGCAGCATGTGGTTTCGGGGGGGGGGGGGGTCAGTCTCTGATGCCACATTGCCAACAGCATCCTCACCAAATTGGCACCGTTTTCACAAATCTTGTTTTCTATCTGTCCAGAAACCATGTGGACATCTGAAGTTCTCGTCATACCTTGTCTGTCTACTTAAGATGGCCAGATGGTATGCCTGGCCGGTTTGTCTATTCCTGTCTTTGCAGTATTCCTGGTCAATTTCTCTCTCCCTTGAGATTCTTCTCTGGAATTAGCGCCCATCTAACTGTCCTGTCTTACCTCTCGCAAGTGCTTCCCTTCTGGAAGTTTAGGCTGCTCTGGCTCAGCAGTGATGGTGCTGTGTCAGGACCTACACTAACTCGCCAGTCCCCCTTCTAGACTGAGACTTCTTGAGGACAGAGACTAGGTTTTGACCCTCTCTGTTCCCCAAACCCAGAACAATGTGTTAACATGACATGCAGTAATAGTAGCAGCCGTACTAATACTAGTAGTAAGAGCAATAACTATCATTTATTGAGCACTTATTATGTGTCAAGGGCTACTTCATCTTATTTTTCAGGTGCAAAAAAAGGTTTATGTAATAATGTATATTGATATTATGTATATCAATAATGATATTGATATGAATGTATATCAAAAGTGGCTCAGAGGATATTTTTGAATATTATGATTTGGGTGCGTTTCCTGTGGGAAAATGGGTACTATCTCACTTTGTCAATTAACATCTCTCTCCCTCCCCCTCCCACTGCTTCCATATCTTTCTTCCTCGGGATATGTCTCTTGTGTTCCAATTTTGCCCTTAACTAGATATTATTTAATACCTGGAAAGATGATTAGCAGTGATTATAGTGTGAATTGCTAGCGACTTTGCTTTGCCTTTCAAAAGAAACTTCTTAAAGCATGAAAAGTTTTCAGAACAAATGAAGTCTTTGCTGGAGAATGACTCACAGTAGACCATGCTGTGTTCATGGCTTGGGTATAAGAGCCGGGATACAGAGAGGACATCCGTGTACAGGTGTGATGGGTGGGGGAAGTTGCTCCTTTCCCCCTGCCTGTCCACCTGCTCACTCCTCAGGGAAGTCTCCTGGGGTCTTCCTGTGCCTCACGGAGATCTTCCCAGGGCCCTACCTCCCTGGGAGCAGGCTCACAGTGAGAAGAGGACAGGAGCTGGTGGGCAATCTGTGTACTTTCCCATTCCTGTCCCGCAGTCTCCTGTGTCACAGAACTGATGCACCATCTCTGAAAGGCCCTTGTTCTGGGTCACTTCTCTGGCCAGCACTTGCAGGATGTATTACCCTAATGAAAAACCTCAGAACAGAAAGGGTCCTCAGAGAAGGTAGAAAATTATCTTAAAAACAGCAAGACAAGTAAACAAGAAAAGAGCAAGGATAGGGACAGGACCGCAGCAGACGGTACGCCCAGGCATCGGCTATCTTCAGTCTGGCTTGTGAGGTTAGAGATGTGTGACTGGAGGAGGCCGGTTAATTGTTTCAAAACAAATAAGGCTCTCCAGTCTTCTGAACAGATAAAGGAATAGAGTGCTGCATTGGGATGTATTCCTTCATATTGTCTGAACAGATCTTTGTTTACAAAGGAGACTGGTAAAGGAGACTTTGTTTACAAAGGAGACTTGGCAAGAAAAATGGTGGTCAAATGTAGGTCAAAATGATGATCTCGGAACACAGCACCAAGTGTCTTTGGCACGGGTTTTAATGTCCTGATAGAACAGAGGATATTGGAAAGAAAAAAGTGAAGGCCATAAGAAAATGTAAGTTTCTTAGTAGTTTTTTCTGTCGAGAGGCTCAGCTTATTTCAGACTCAGCTTCATAATGTTTCCCATCTCTAAACAAAAACATTTAGATGTGTGGCTGTGGTGTGACCTTGACCAGGTACAACCACGGCAATGACTTTCTTTCTACTCTTTCTACTTTGGAATCTGGCCAACACACTAAAGCTCTTTGAATGCAGGTGGCCTGTAAGTGTGTGTTGACTTTGCGCTTGTGTGCTCATCGCCTGCTGTTCTTATAAAACAAAGTGGAGTAGAGGCAGGAAGAGCTTCTGGCTTGTTTTGGTCCGTGTATGCAGTGAAACTAAACGACTCTCCCAAGTGCAGGTTATTTAAACCTCTATTACCAAGACTCGTTTACAAGACATTGTGCAAGTTAATTACCAACCTACTTCACATTATAGAGGGAGTTTTGAACTTTTGTATAGTTCCTCAGATTTGCACTAGTGAGATTTCTTTTTTTTTTTTTTTTTTTTTTTGAGACAGAGCCTCAAGCTATCCCCCTGGGTAGAGTGCCATGGCATCACAGCTCATAGCAACCTCCAACTCCTGGGCTCAAGC
>CAUYQV010171235.1:0-23957 GCA_963574575.1 Galagoides demidoff | reverse complement strand
TTTTTTTTTTTCCTTTGTTTGTTTTGTTTTGAGACAGTCTCACTATGTCGCCCTTGGTAGAGTGCTGTGGTGTCACAGCTCACAGCAACCTCAACTCTTGGGCTTTAGCGATTCTCTTGCCTCAGCCTCCCAAGTAGCTGGGACTACAGGTGCCCGCCACAACACCCAGCTATTTTTTGTTGCAGTTTGGCTGGGGCTGGGTTTGAACCCACCACCCTTGGGTATATGGGGCTGGCGCCCTACTCACTGAGCCACAGAGCTACCCTGGGCTCCCCTTTTGACTTCATGCAAACACCGGCAGCTTATGGAACAGAATGACAATATCCTGCTGCCTGCAGAGTCAGAACCTTTAGGACTCGGAGGAGACAAGGCGGGGCCACGTGTGCTCGGGATGAGACTCTGGTTTTCTCTACATCAGGTAGGGCTCCGTCCAGTGGGACACAGGCAAAGCACTGGCTACTCAGCTGCCTCCTTCAGCTGCAAGTGCCCCGCCCAGGGAAGATGCAGGACTTTCCCAAGAGAAACTAGGATTTTTGTCTCCAAATATTCAGCCACTTCCAAAGCTCTACGTAGCCTCTCCAGGGCTTGGCTGGTATCAGACAAGGAGAACAAGACAACAGGCTTGTGGCCTTGCTCAGCCAACCCCTGGCTGAACATGCAGCTCCTCAGGCTGCTGTGGCTCTGTGCTCGTTAGCTGGTATTGCGTAAGGAGTTAACCCAGCAGGCGGCTGTGGCTCTGTGCTCGTTAGCTGGTGCTGAGTAAGGAGTTAACCCAGCAGGGGGCTGTGGCTCTGTGCTCGTTAGCTGGTGCTATGTAAGGAGTTAACCCAGACTGGAGCAGTTCAAAACATTCATCATCTCAGGTTCTGTGGGTCAAGATTCTGGGTGCAAGGGCAGGTGCAGTGGCTCACGCCTGTAATCCCAGTACTCTGGGAGTCTGTGGTGGGTGGATTGCTTGAGCTCAGGAGTTTGAGACCAGCCTGAGCAAGAGTGAGACCCGCATCTCTACTAAAAACAGAAAACAAAAAAAACCTAGCCAAGTGTGGTGGCACATGTCTAGAGTCCCAGCCACTTGGGAGGCTTAGGCCAGAAGATTGCCTAAACCCAGGAGTTTGAGGTTGACGTGAGCTATGATGATGCTACAGTACTCTACCCAGGGCAACAGAGTGGTGCTTGGTCTCAAAAAAGAAAAAAAGATTCTGGGTGTAGCTTGGCTGAATCTTCTTGGGGGTCTCAAGGTGCTGGTGGGGGCACAATGTTCTGGAGGTTTGATGGGGACAATGCCCACTTGCCAGCTGCCTTGGGGGTGGCTCTCAGGATTCTGTCTGTCAGCCCGGGGGGTCTCAGTTTTTGCCATGTGGGCACCTCTGACACAGCCCCCTGCTGTGCCAACACTGCAAGCTAAGGAGGCTACAGAGAGTCCCACAAGCCAGAAGTAGAGTTTTTATTTTTTATTTTTATTTTTTTAAGACAGAGCCTCAAGCTGTTGCCGTGGGTAGAGTGCTGTGGCATCAAAGCTCACAGCAACCTCCAACTCCTGGGCTTAAGTGATTCTCTTGCCTCTGCCTCCCAAGTAGCTGGGACTGCAGGTGCCTGCCACAATGCCTGGCTGTTTTTTAGTCGTAGTTGTCATTGTTGTTTGGCAGGCCAGGGCTGGATTCGAACTCACCAGCTCTGGTGTATGTGGCTGACACTTTAGCTGCTTGAACTACAGGCGCCGAGCCCTAAGTAGAGTCTTTAGAAACTAATCACAGCAGGGATATTCTGTGAGTCCTACTGTATTTGTTCATTAGAAGCAAATCAGCAGGCCTGGCCCCGACCTGGGGGGAAGGAGTCACCCAGTGACGTTCACCCTGACAGGTGAGAGCACGAGGGTCCTCCTGGAGTCCAGCCAGCCAACCCTGAACGTTTAGGGCAGGGTCAGCTGGAGGCAGCAGCAGAACGTGACGTGCCCAGTGCTGAACCTTGGCCAGAGCTCAGTGCTTTGAGACCCTCGTGCAACCCCCGTGCCCTGTGGGTCTCTGGCCTCCACATCCAACAGCACAGAGGAGGTGAAGGGCTCTCCCAACGTTATGGGGAGAGAAAAGACCACCAGACAAATAATCTTCAAAATGCCAGTAAGGAGCCTTTATTGGACCGGCCAGCCGGGTGTCTCCACAAGTCTGTGAGACATCAGCAGAGAGCAGCCCTGACCGGGGTTAATACGTAGCTTTTATAGGCTGGATGACGCAGCAAGCAAGCTGGATTCCACGACTGGCACGGGATCCATGACCAGCATGTATGGCACTTGTGGTTACTTGGTTAAGCAAAATTACAGCTAGATACAAAAACACTTTCAACATCAGCGGGGTCAGCCTGACCTTATCCTGCCTGTGTGTGTACCATGAAGTCAGCCAGGCCTTATCTTGCGTGTGTTCTTCAAGGCCTCATCCCGTGTGTCCCCTGTCAGCCTCCTCTCCTATCCCTGTTTCCTGGGGAAGGGGAATGGGGGTGCCGAGCCCCTGGCCCACCAGGCCACCATCTCACAAGGACCAAGGGGGGGGGCAGGGCCAGGCACTAAGCCCTGTCTGTTGAGTCCATGTGCTCAGTCCTAATGCCAGCCATGATCTTGTTCTCTCCCACGGCAGAGTGCTTGGCTGTAGGTGGGCTTCCTGGAGGAGGCGGTGGTGGGCACAGTTAGGATGGGAGGAAGGGTTTGTGAACTAACAACCTGGATGAAGGACACACCGCTGGGGAAGCAGCAGGTGCCAGGATGAGGTCCCTGGATGCTGGGCTGTGGAGGCCGAGGTGTGGCCGTGCTGCATGTTCTGGAACCTGCTGGCATCTGAAGGTGCACTGCCACCTCTGGTGTTCTTGACAACAACCTTGTTGCCACCCAGCCAGGGTTTACTCTTGGCCTGGGTTTACCGGAAACAAAATGCCCAATAGTGGCCACACCGCTGTCCCTACTACCCTGGAAGGCTCCTCCCCGTCAGGCCTCTCAGGGCGACGTCACGGGCACTTGCCCCTCTCAGCATGCAGGCAGGATGACCCACAAATGCGGGAGGAAACGCATGGGTGTTAGCACCAGCCCACGGCATTCAGCGAGGCCTGTCCTGGGGCCGTCCCTCCACAACACCAGTGCCGACTACAGGCCTAGGTGAATCTTCTCTTCCCCGTCTGGGGCCTATCTTTCTGTCCCTTTCAGGCAAATGGTTCACCTGCACAGATGGCAGCAGATCCCGTTAGAAGTCAGTTTTCTCTCTGTTTTGCTTGCTCTGGTCAACAAGCTAGAGCAAAGATGTAGAGTTTGGGCCAGAAGGCCGTGGGGTGGACGTGACAGCGGTGGTCTGCCACGGGGACTTTCCCTGGGCCGTGCACGTGTGAGCCATGTGTGGAGCTGAACTACACTGGCTGAGCCACAGGGTGGGAGGGGACGTATGAGCTCCCTGTGGGCGCTGTGACAAAGGAGCACAAACCGGGTGTTTAATACAACAGAAATTGGTTCTCTTATACTTCTAGAGGTCAGAAAACCATGATCAGTGTCACTGAGCTGAAACCGAGGTCTGGGCAGGGCTGGCTCCTTCCTAGGCTCCCAGAAGGTGCCTCCTGCCCCTCCCAGTTTCAGTGGCTGCTGAGGTTCCTGGGCTTGTGTTCACATCACTCCAGTCTCAGCCTCTGTGGCCACATGGCCTCCTGCTGTGGTCAAATGTCCCTCTGTCATCCCCCAGTAAGGACCCCTGTGATTGCATATAGAGCCCACCATGGAGACTCAGAGGCATTTCCCCATCTCAAGATTTTTAACTTAATCACATCTGTAAAGTCCTTTTTTGTCACACAAGGCCATATTCAGAGGTTCCAGAAATTATGACATGGATGTCTCCCGGGGGCCATTGTTCAGCCTCTGACGGATGGTTGCTGCCGGACAGAGATTCCCTGAGCTGTGCTGTCAGCTCTGAGGCCCCTCTGACCTCTGTCTCCCACTCCAGAACCCAGGGTGGCAGCTACTAGGACCCCGGCTTGCTCTAGAGGGCTGCTCTGGTGACTGGAGAGAAGCTGGTGGTGGAGGGGGGTCAGGCACCTCACTGCTGGCGCAGTGAGGGAGGAAGGGGGCTGTAAGACACCCTGCCCCCGGAGCTCCCAGGGGAGTTTACCCCTGAACTTCACTCTCCTCTGTCCCACCTAGGTGGAGGGCACCCAGTCACAGGGTGGCTGCCCCCAATTCCCTCCTCTGCCACCCCTGTGGGTATCTGCTAGGGCTGCTCTGACAGAGTACCACCAGCGGGGTGACGGAAAACAACAGAACGATCCTCTCAGGGTCCTGGAGTCCAGGAGTCAGACATCAGTGTGCCAGCTGGCCATGCTCCCCTGAAACCACAGGGGTGCCCTCTAGTGCCTCACCTGGCCTATTACAGTTCTCTCTCCATCCTTGGTGCCCTTGGCTTGTGGCCATGTCTCTCCAGTCTTTGCCTCTGTCTGCACTTGTCTCTGTCCACAAGAACACCAGTCACCCTGGGTCAGGGCCCCCCTTCATGCCGCCTCACCGCATCATACCTGGTTATACCTGCAAAGACCCTGTTTCCAAATAAGTTCACATTCACAGACACTGGCCATGAGACCTTCAACATGTCTTTTCAGGGACACAGTTCAACTGAAACAGCTCAGTCGGAGACCTGAGATGGAACTCCCCAGAGCCCCCCGCTGATGCTGTTTGTGAGGGGCTGCAATTCAGCCCTTGTTCATTTGGGAATAAGTTTCCATGTCCCCAGATATTAATCATGAGCTGTTAGTCTTCAGCTCCAAAGAGGTGGCAAGATGGAAATACCAGGGTTTCACCCTGAAGGGAACCAGGATTCTGCTGGAGCAAACAAGAAGGCCCCACGAGCCATTTCAGAGACCCCAGTCTACATGTGGTGTTTGGATCATTGGACCAAGAAGCCCAAAGTTCACACCTTCCAATCATCTCAGAGTATCACAGAAAAGATCAGATACAACAGCCTGACATTTTGGGGGAGCAGAGGTGAGCTGTGGTGGAACCTCAAGGTCGAAACCTTTTCCAACTGGGGCTTCGCTCTATTGGAAAGATATTTTTTTCTTTTTTTTTTTTTAGACAGAGCCTCAAGCTGTCCCCCTGGGTAGAGTGCCATGGCATCACAAGTCACAGCAACCTCCAACTCCTGGGCTCAAGCGAGTCTCCTGCCTCCACCTCCCAAGTAGCTGGGACCACAGGAGCCCACCACAACACCCGGCTGTTTTTTTTTTTTTTTTTGGTTGCAGCCATCATTGTTGTTTGGTGGGTCCAGGCTGGATTTGAACTCGCCACCTTAGGTGTATGTGGCTGGCACCTTAGCCACTTGAGCCACAGGCGCCGAGCCTGTTGGAAAGATATTAAACCATTGTCTTCTGAATCCAAATCTGATTTAGAGTTACTGTAGAGCTCCTCCCACTCCCATACGGCAAGTTATTTTGAACAGTAAAGCATTGTGTAGATGCTCTCAAGGACCCATAGCAGAAGAACGGTTGTGTTGGGGCCCAGAACACAATACCCCCCAATACGGCAGGTGCATGGCGTGCTGAGTGTCTGCGGCTGAAGGTGAGAGAGCTGCAGAGGCAGGAAGGTCACTCTCTGACCGTCTCCTTCCCTTCTGTCCTGAAGACCCTCACGTCATAGATGTCCTGTCTTGTACCCAAAGGAAAACGATGAAGACACAGAGGCCCAGAGAAGAATCTGAACGAGTAGGCCATGTCAGTCTCCCCAGGTGATTGTCACGAAATCAAGCCTCTGGACCCATCACATTTGTACGGCACTGCGCACTCTTCATCAAACCGAAGTGTAGAAACAGTTCCCCTGATCTTTGGTCTTCGTGTCTGAATGCTCCCATGTCACACAGAACCCTAGTTAAAAGCATTTGTTCTGCTTTTCCCCTGTTTTGTGTTTTGTCACAGAGTGTGGGCTGTGACCCTCTGCTGGGTGAGGAAGGGACAGAGCTGTCTCATCTACCCTGTTGCTGCCCCCACTGCAGCTCCTTTCACTAACAGGGCCGCGTCACAAACAAGGCCCATGTGTAGGAAGAAAGCAGGACGCCAGGTCTCACCATTGCCTTCTGGCCACAGCCTTATCAGAAGCTAGTGACAGCACCCCCCCAGCACCTCCCCCACTCCTGCTGCCCCATAGCACCTCCCCCACCCCGGAAAAGCATTTGAGCAACACAGGCTGTTGTTCCCGGAGACTTGCGGGGTGGCAGAGAGACCTCTGCTCCCCCCGCTGTCTTGAGCCCCTTGAGAGCACCCTTCTGTCTCTTTTGTGTGAGCAAGTGGGTGATTTGGGGGGTAGGGGTTTGAGGCTTTTTTGCCAGTTTACTGCAGAGGATGGCGGCCAAACTCACTTTCCCTGGGGCATACCTCAAAGTGTCCAAGATACTCCAGTCTCAGGGTGAGCAAAGGCTTATCTAGGATTATTTACCTGGTAATAGAAATGGCTCTTTGAAAAGTCTTTCTGCCACTTTGTCAACAGTAATGCTCAGTTAAGATGTAAATTATTAACATTCGATAGAAAAGGACACGGAAGGCCCATTAGCACCATATCACTGGCGTGATATTAGTTTTTCAGTGGCTTAATATAGTTGTGAAGTATAAAGGTTATAAACTCCTAGGGAGTCATGCCAGCAACTACCGCATTGCACTGCTAGTTACCGATTAGAGAGTAAGCGGCAAGGTTCGTATTTCAAAGAGTTTTCTTAACACCTATTGTCCGCTTGACCAAGGAATCTTGCCCGCTTAGGTTCTTTCTGAGGATTGAACCAGCTAGACCCCTTCCCAAAACTATGCTGGAGGTCCCCTTACTGTCACACGGTGACTTTAGAGAATTTGTATTTCTTTAAGGCTGTCATGGCCTCCTGGGTCCTTGTGCTAATAATCAACCAGCCTCAAGTATCACATGGCGGGAACAGAATATTCTAAGCACGTCACTGCCCTTCTCTGGTTGCTAGGCAACACCTCCTTCACCTGAGATGGGCAAAACAGGTCAGTGGAGATACCAGAAAGAAGCCTCTTACTTCAGGTCAGCCTCACTGACCCTTGGAAGGGGACCGGACAGGGGAGCCTCTCTCGGGGCCGCCCACTCCAGTGGCACTGTTGTCTTCTCTTGGGCTCAGTCCTCAGTTCAGTGGCCTCGATGGTGAAGTTCCCTGGGTGTGGCCGGGTGTGTGTTACCGAGAGGGTCCCCAGAGAGGAGCCCGGCCCATCCGCTGCCTCTCACGGGGCCTTCACCTCATCCCAGCAGGGGATGTCAGATACTGAGTAAAGGCGGATTGGGGGCTCCACCAACTCAACTGGATACCAACTTAAGAAATGTCACTCAACCACAGGCAAGGCTCAGAATCCCAGCTACGGTGATGGCAGGTTTCAGATGTTCTCAGTCAGCAGAGGGGGGCTGCTGCCACCCCATCCTAAGGTCTCTGAGGTCCACCCTTCGCACTGTCTGAGGAGTCCCCAGGGCAAGAGGCCTTCAGGGCTGCACAGACCCGGCTTTGAATGCCAGCTCCGGTGTTCACTAAATGCAACCCTGATGAGTCAAGCTTTGGGAGGCTTGCCTCTTCCTTCAGAAAGTGGATAGTAGCCTCTCCTGGGAATCAGCCCGGCAGAGATGCTTGTAGAAGGTACACAGACCCGGGAGGTTTATGATCACGTTGCTTGTAATAGAAGCAGTAAGAAGGAAGGGGAACAAAATGACTATAATGGGGAAAGGTATTATTGTGTCATGTCTGTGTCAAGACATACTACACAGGCATGAAAACCAAGGAGGTCGAGCTGCGTGTGGGACCCAGGACGAAGGCCAAGGCATTTTACAAAATGAGCAAATTGATCAAGTGGCAGCTCCTTATAAAAATCTGTGTGTGGAGAGACCTGTGCCTGTTTTGTAATGTTGTACGGGCAGCACTTATGCAACTTTGAAACAACGTAACAGTGTAGAATGATAAATAGTATTTAATATTTAATCTACATTCAACTGATTCTACTTGTATGAAAAAAGACTACTGACTTGTTTACATCAGAGTACAGAGTTCACACAAAGTATGTGGCTGATGCATCTCTGAAGTCTCTTTTAGTTTATAGCAATCCCCTCCCTGTCCTTTTATGCCATCTGTTTGTGGCAGAAACCCAGCTGTTTGTCCTGGGGAGTTTCCTGCATTTTGGATCGGCCTGCCGTGCTGTTAGGTGCTGTGTTAAATCGTCCTCTGTGGTCAGTGGGAGAAGATCTGCAGACTGGCCGAAATCCAGGTTCAACTCTTTGGGCCAGGACGCTTCACAGAGGCATTCTGGGAAGCACAAGGAGGTGAAGGGTGTCTGTGGGCCTCCCTCGTGGGGATGCCCAGGTGACCCCTGGGTGCAGGGGGGTCCCCATCAGGCTTCCAGCCATTGGTTAGCAGCCAAGGAGAACTATAGCTTAGCGTTATTATTCCAGTGGGCATTGCAAAATGACTTTCTAAGTCATATTACTGGCTGGAAATCTTCTGTGAAGAAGAATTTTCTTTCAAACACCTAGCTACTTACCCCCAAATGCTACTTATATAGGAAATGCCAAATACCTGACTTATCCTGCTTTTTTTTTTAAATATAGAGACAGCCACATGCATCTCATTTATTTGTTATCATTTTTTTTTTAAAAAGATAGATCAAAATTGGCAAATAGGTGGAAGATCTCAGGAAGCATTTTGACTTCTTTTATTTACTTTTTTAGAGACAGAGCCTCACTTTATTGCCCTTGGTAGAGTACCATGGCGTCACAGCTCACAGCAACCTCCACCTCCTGGGTTTAAGCGATTCCCTTGCCTCAGCCTCCCAAGTAGCTGGGACCACCTTATCCTGCTTTTTGAAATCAATTTTCAGAATAAATTTTGGTGGGCTAGAAACCTCCAAAGATTTCCAATCTCACACACACACACATGCATATGAACTTATATATATATATAGTATGTTATGTAAAGTACATATTTTGTAAAAGTGTACATATTTACAGTACAACCTCTATATGTTGACCACCCAAGGAACTGTAACAGGCTGGTCAACATACAGAGGTTGTCACCACAAGGAACTAGGCCTGCTGTCCTGTTACGTACATATGACGCATGTCCAGTCTCTGAGAGTTCTGCCGATTTAAGGAGGTGGTCAGTGCGGGAAGGTGGTCAGTGCAGGGAGGTGGTCAGTGCAGGGAGGTGGTCAGTGTAGGGAGGTGGTCAGTCAGTGCGGGGAGGTGGTCAGTGGGGGGAGGTGGTCAGTGCGGGGAGGTGGTCAGTGCGGGGAGCTGGTCAGTGCGGGGAGGTGGTCAGTGCGGGGAGGGGATCAGTGCGGGGAGGTGGTCAGTGCAGGGAGGTGGTCAGTGCAGGGAGGTGGTCAGTCAGTGTGGAGAGGTGGTCAGTGTGGGGAGGTGGTCAGTGCGGGGCGGTGGTCAGTGTGGGGAGGTGGTCAGTGTGGGGCGGTGGTCAGTGTGGGGCGGTGGTCAGTGCGGGGAGGTGGTCAGTGCGGGGAGGTGGTCAGTGCGGGGAGGTGGTCAGCTGTGGGGGGTCTACTGTGTGCATGTTAAACTGTGTGTTCTTATGGTTTTGATGTTTGGAGTATGTCAGTCTACAGCAGGAATTATTCCTTTGGGGGATGAGATTGCTCCTTCCTCCGACATCCTGACCACATCTTTCTCATTAAGACCAAACAGCAGAAGGTCATTGATACAGCAGCCCAGGAGATGCCTGCTTTTGTCAAATGCATTGCCACCCCTCGCAGGGTCTGTGTAGTCGGCCCAGCCCTGGCTGCTTGGTCTTCTGGGGGGCTGTGCTGTTCCTGGTGGGTGGGGTGCTCAGCGGCAGCAGCAGTAGCAGCACTGTCCTGGCTGGTGAGTGGAGGCCCACACTGCAGGGCTCCTGCCCTCGTGTTGGCCAGGGAACTCTTCTGTCTGTCTGCTTGGTGCCTACTCCGTGGTGCACGTTCTCTGTAGGTCGTGTGAAAATCTATACTCTGTGCTCATTCCCAGTCATCCACATGCCTCTCCCCAGGACTCTCTAGTCCCAACTTTCCTATTGCCACCCTTCCAAAACCTGAAACCCTGACCAAGCCATTTCCCATTCCCCGTGAGTCCGGGTATAGTCTAACCTTAGCCAGCTGTGCCTTGCAAAGCTCTGTGCAATGGAAGGATTTCCCCAGCACCATCTTTCGAGGCCATCCCTTCACGGGGCTGCATCACCCACAGCCTCCTCTTCACGGACCAAGGTGGATGTTTCCCTTCTCCGAGGTCCGGCTGTAATGTGCCCTCTGTGCAGCCACAGCTTTGGGGGAGCTGGCGTGATGGTGAAGCCACTCGGGTCTAGGCACCTGATCCCTGGCCTTGTTGGTGCTTCATTTTCAGCGGACTGCTGCCACGTCTGCCCAGACTTACGGTTTGGTGGATGGTAAGCTGCCTCAATGTCCTGAGTGCAGATGCTCCATTACTACCAATGCTCAGTCGTGCACCGGGAGCTGTTTTCAGAAGGCACGTTCTTCCCCGCTGAGGTGGCATGGCCTTGATCCAGAATCTCGGGGTCCTGAGTTGAGATCCTCACTGGGGTTTGCCACAATCTCTTCATGGTGTCCTTTCCCTCCGTGGATACTCCCCACACCACCGGGTCCACTGGCCCCGCAGAGCTGTTTACTCTGGAGCCTGGTCTGCCTACGTCGTTCTTCCCTGGGGCTTCCCTCAGAGTGGGCATCCGTGCATCACCCAGCGAGTGGTGTACGCGCTCCCAGGAGTACGTGTCACCTGTAGAAGGCAAGATGCCTGTCAGGCATTGCGCTTCCTTCTTCACGGTGAGAGATACAGTGCAGTAATTTATCCTTCACTTTGGAGAGAATGCTCCAGAATCCTGGACCTGTTAGAATTTCACCCTGAGGGCAGGCCCGTGGATTTTTCTGGAGGGTTTATCACTGATACTCTGAGTGCGTGTGTCTCAGCAAGGCCTCTAACACACTGCTCGCTTCTTGCTGGTCGGGACTGAAGCATGTGATGCAGTCGATCAAGTGGCCCTGTGTGGTGTCTGCAAGACGCCCGGGTGGTGCAGGAATCCTCTGACTGTGTTCTGTCAGAGGGCGGGACAACTCTTCATGCACACGTTTGTCTGTTTGCTCTGCGTGTGAACTCTTCATGATCTTCTTTACGACAGGGATGGAGGAGACAGCACTGCTGTCTGTGCTCACTCGCCATGCTGCTTGCTGGAGTGGCCGCCCCAGCAGACAGGACACTTGCAGCCCAGCACCTGCCCTGGGGCAGCCAGGTGGTCGAGGCTGCAGCAGTCTGCTGTCAGCTGCAGGGCCTGGCTGATGGGCAGAGGCCAGACTGGTACATTAAATGGACGTGTTATGGGCCCCCTCCCTACATCCTTTAGGTTTTTAAGGGGGCACTAATTTCTCTATTCTCCTGGTTGCAATGAAGTTTTTGAATCACTATCTTGACTTGGGGCTGGGGCTAGGGGAGCAGTTTCAGAGGCATCCGCCCCACCTTTCCTGGTGTGACAGCCTCTCTCCAAAGCCTTGTACATGGGCACGGTACTGACTACTAATTATGTCTGTTCAGGGACAGAGGAAATGACCACTAGGTTGGTCTGTGGGCCCAGTGGACCCACTCGGAGCTGGGTGTAGCCAGGGCTCCACTCCCAGCCGGGTCTTCCCATGTCCCCCTGTGACAGGGACCCCGTAACCATGTTTCACTCTTACACCTCATGTTCTACAGTCTTTGAAGTGTTGGGGTGTCCCCGTCCCTGGGTGTTGTTACTAAGCAGATGCCGCAGGTGACCGTTACCTTGCCTACTTGCCTTGGTTTTAGGGTTCTTCCCTCTGGGATGGAAACTTCACACCAAGGAAATTAGCAAACACTGCAAATCACCACCCTATTCTGGAAAGCCAGATCCTAGCACATTGCATATTATTAAAATTCTGTGGCTCAGTGCCTGTGGCTCAAGTGGCTAAGATGCCAGCCACATACACCTGAGATGGTGGGTTTGAATCCAGCCTGGACCTGCCAAACAATAAGGATGGCTGCAACCAAAAAACAGCCAGGTGTTGTGGTGGCTGCCTATAGTCCCAGCTACTTGGGAAGCGGAGGCAGGAGAATTGCTTGAGCCCAGGAGTTTGAGGTTGCTGTGAGCTGTGATGCCACGACACTCTACCCAGGGTGACAGCTTGAGGCTCTGTCTCAAAAAAAAAAAAATTCTGTACAAAAAAAATCAAAGAGGGATGATTGGGCAGTTACCCCCCACTAAAAAGTCTTGGTCCCTTGCCCAGCTCCTGGATCTGAGCCCGTCCTCACGTAGGAATACATCACTGGATTCCACATAAGTTATCAAAAGTTTAACAATCAGCTTGTAAAATTCCTGAATATGTTACAACCAAGCCTTGCAAGCTAGCACGAGTGAGCTGGGGCCGGCTTGGCACAGCACTGCCCGGTGGCCGGTCACTTTGCCCCAGGGATTCTGTGTTCTGTGAACCATCTCCAATAATTCTCTGTAGGGGGCAGTCACAGAGGTCTGGCTTCCGTCTCAGCCCCTGCCACCTGCTTCCTTATCCCCTTATGGGTAATTATTAAGTTTTGATTTCCATTGATTTTTGATGCAGCCCCAGATCTGCGCATGCATGGGTGTATTTACTGGTCCCTTCCCAGCACGAAGGCGGCACATCACACACACTCATCTGTGCTGTGCACGTCCCCCTTGCTGGTACGTCCCGGGGAGCACCCCACGCGGTGCACAGAGACGTCCCCGCGGCTCCTCACACAGCACAGTTGCTCCACTGGCCTCCCACGGATGGGCACCTCCCCAGGATTTTGCTCTTACTGATAACATTGCAATAAGTTGACATCATTTGCAGGTATCATGGAATAATTTTGCCAGTGTATCTTGGGTGAATTCCTAGAGTTTATTTCATTATTATTTATCAGTAGGTGATATGGTTCAGATATGGCTTATTTGGCCTCCCCAAGTCTCCCACTGAAATTTGATCCCCCATGTTGGAAGTATGGTCTGGTGGGAGGGGTTTGGATCCCGAGGGCAGATCCCTCATGAATGGCTGGGTGCCTTCCTCACTGCAGTGGCTGAGTTCTCCTCCTCCATTCCCCGGAGAGCTGGTTGTTGAAAGGAGCCTGGCAGGTCCTCTTCTCTCCCCCTTGCCCCTCTCTCGTGCTGTGATCTCTGCACGCCGCGGGCCCCCTTCCCCTCCCACCTGAAGCCCCATCAGGAGCAGATGCCAGCGCCAGGCTGCTCCTACAGCCTGCAGAGCTGTGAGCCACGTGGCTCCTTCTCTTTATAAACCACCCGGGCTCGGTGCTCCTTCATGGCGACAGAACAGTTTTAGATGCTGGTCAGCATGTGATTTTGGTTGATTCTATCAAATTCCCTCCCTGTTGGTTTCCTGATTTTGCCCTCCCATAAGCAACATCTGAGACCACTTATTTGTGCATTTTTTTTAGCTGAATGTGTCATCAAACTTTTAGCTTTTTGACAACCTCATATAGGTGGGAGTAGTATCTCAGTATCCTTTCTAAAAATTGGCCTTTCTCTTAGTTCCAGTGAGTCTGAGGGTCTTTTCTGTGCCCTGCTGTTCCTACCTCCTGCCCATGAAAGTCAATTAGTTGGTCTTTTCCTTCTCTGATCCTTGGCAGCTCTCATGTATTAGGAATGGAGTACATTTGCTGTGGTATGACCTGTAAACATTTTATCCAACGATTTTTTTTTGTCTTACACTTTCCTTATGGAGTTATTTTATCATGCTATAAATAAATACACACATGTATATGTGCATGTGTTTGTGTGCATATATAATTCACTAGACAGAGATTACACATGCGCACGTACATGTGTATGTGTGGGGTACATGTGTATATCTATAAAGTCTGACAATGTTCATGAACTTGCCACCATGCACTTACGCTGGCAGCACTGTACAAACAACTCAGTAAGGTTTCCTAATCTTGGTATATCAGTGTCTCATAGCTGTGTTTGTGGATATGTGGTGGTGTCCTGTTGAGTGGGGTTCATTATCGTGCTGGTGTGTTTTTGTGTGCTGCCACGAGAATGGTGGAGCTTGAGTTAGAGCAAGGAACAAACATTAAATTTATTGTTAAACTTGACAAGAGTGGAAGTGAAATCAGGGACACGTTAGTCCAAGTTTATGGGGATAATGCCATGAAGGGGATGGCTGTGTACAAATGAAGCAAATGTTCTGAGGAGAAAGTGTCACTGAAGAAGAGAAATCAGGGAGCAAGTAATGAGCAGAAGTGACAAAAATGTTGCAAAAAGTTTGTCATATCGTGCACCAAATCCTTATCTGACTGTGAGAAGCAGAGCAGACTAAGAAAACAGCGGTGGAGAACCAGTTAGGAAAATCTTAACTGAGAATCTTGGCATGAGAAGGGAGTGTGGGAAACCGGTTCCGAAGAAGCTCACTGACGAACAAAAGCAAACGGGAGCTGGAGACCCATGGAGAGGCAGACGACGCCGTGGGCTGTGTTATCACGGGGAGGAAAGATGGTTGCACCAATGACTTGAAACAGAGTCAGTGTGCACCACGGAAGTCAACCGATTCTCTACAACCAAAAAGTTTAGTTCCAGATCAAGAGTCAACGGTGTCACTAACTTTTTTGATATTAGGAGGATTGTTCATTATGAATTTATATCAACTGGACAAGCAGTGAACCCAATTTACTATTTGGAAGTGCTGAAAAGGCTGTGTGAAAAAGTTAGGCAAAGACAGCCTGAGCATTTTGCCAACAACTCCTGGCTTTTTCCTCACAGCAGGGCACCAGCTCACACAGCACCGTCTGCAAGGAGCTTTCAGCTGGGAAGCAAACAACTGTACTGCAACCCCCTGCCCACTCACCTGATCTGGGCCCCAGGGACTTTTTTCTTTACTCGAAGATAAAGGACATATTGAAAGGAAGACGCTTTGATGACATCCAGGACATTAGGGTAATATGATGACAGCTCTGATGGCCATTCCAAGAAGGGCTCCAAAATGGCACTGCAGGGTGGGCTGGGTGCTGGCATCAGACTCTAGTGGTGCTCAGCAATGATCTAGGACGAGTTCTCTAACTTAATTGTCAGACCTTGTGTGTGAGAAAGAGTGTGTGTGTTTGTGTGTAAATGTAGAACAAAAGCAGCAAAAGGGTGGTTGAAAGATTCTCAGGTTCCTTGATGGCTCTGTCTTGGCCATTTTAAGCCGTTTCTTTTCTGTGCAGCCCAGTGTGACAACAGAGTGAAGAACACAACAGGCAGCGAAGCTCTCACTGATTGGCTGAGGCATGAAGTGCTTTGTCTATAGAGGTCAGAGGTCCTGCCCCTGGTTCCCAGGGGTGTTGCCTGAGGACGTGTATTTCAGGTACTCCAGCTGTGGGCGTCAGCACTCCGTGTGGGTGGACCCTGTTGGGCCACTCGCAGATGCCCTCGCTCCCTTCCCCACCTCTGCACACCTCCCTGGCCTCTGTGCCTGGTGCTCCTGAGAGCGCTTGCCCACCGCACTCAGGCTACTGGAGCCTCAGGACTCTGACAGTCGCATCCCACATCCCACCCGAGGGCAGCGACCAGCCACACTGACAGATCCCAGCCCGGCTCCCTGACTCCCATGTGGGACTCACACTCCAGGGCCGTCGTGGGATCCAGCCGTGGCTGGGACCTGGCCCGAAGTCACCTCCTGGGCTTCTTCCTCGTCCTGCTGGTTGGTGCCTTCACCAGTTTTCCCGGAAGCACCTCCTGAATATACCACCAGCCCAGGCATCCTGGTCTGGGCCTGCCTCTGGGGACTTGACTCACTCCCAAGGCTGTTGCGGGATGGGAGGGATGACGTGCCTGCAGAACCGTGCACCTGCCAGGTGTCCGTGCGGTGAGCGGCAACCCCAGCCTCCCAGCACTGCACACACACCAACACATCGGTTGCTGACCGGCACGGCTGCTGCCCCTGGCTGGGCCTCCTGCCCTGGTTCCCTGCCCACTCCCATCACTCTCCTCTCTGTCCTCCAGTGTCACCCTCAGGGCTCCAGTCATGGCTCCTTCTTTTTAAACCTTCTCTGGCCCCCATAGCACCAGCTGACATTTCTTCTCCCTGAGGTCCTATGCCATGTGTCACCTAGGCCAAACCGTGTAGTTCACAATTGTGGATCGTCCAGTTCTTATATTTATTTCAGGGATATAAATACGGTCTCTCCAACATGACGTCACACATGCATTCCAAGTGGGCAGCCACGTTTCACTCACTCGGAGTACACTGCAGCCGCTCTGAACTGGAAGTGCACCTTCCCAGGGGGCGCGTCACAGCGTAGGCAGTGCTGGCCCCTTTGCTTGGAGTTTGTGAAATAATGGAGCATCTTCCTGTGTGTCTGAGTCTTGGGGAAGTGTGGGGTGTCTAGCACATGTGTGTCAACAGTGTATATGTGTGAGGTGTGGATGTCATGTACGTGGTGTCAGGTGTGTGTGTGTGAGTGTGGTGTGCATGTTGTGTGCGTGGTGTCAGCTGTGTGCACGTGTGTGTGTGTATTCTAAGTGCACAGTGTGTGTGATGTTATGTGGGATGTGTTGGTGTGTGTGTATTGTGAGTGCACTGTGTATAGTGTGTGGCATATGTGGGATGTGTTGGTGTGTTTGTGTGTGTGTATTGTGAATGCACAGGGTGTGTGGTGTATGTGGGATGTGTTTGTGTGTTTGTGTGTGTGTATTGTGAGTACACCGTGTGTGGTGAGTGGAGACCCGTCCCCTCTGGCAGCGGTGTGCGACCCGTCCACACAGGCAGTGGTGTGCGACCCGTCCACACAGGCAGTGGTGGTGTGACCCATCCACACAGGCAGTGGTGGTGTGACCCGTCCACACCGTCCGCACAGCGGTGTGCGACCACTGCTCTGTCTCGTCTGGAATGCAGCAGGAGGGGCTGGCTGGAGGCTTGAGTGTTTGCAGAGTGAGGTCCAGGGGGACAGACTCGCCCTGGGTCTCTCAGGGGGCTCCGTTGTGCAGGGTCAAGGGCTTTGTGCGGCTGTCTTCAGGACCATGAGCCTCAGGTCTGGTGTTCTTTCTGGTTCATGTGTTGGCACCTGAGCTGACCCCGCAGACCAGGGAGCAGGACTCATGCACCTGGAATGTTAATATTTAGGTTCAGGGTGACCGAGTCCACACTAACGCCAGATAGACTGGTGTGACCTAAATGTTAATATTTAGGTTCAGGGTGACTGAGTCCATACTAATGCCAGATAGACTGGTGTGACCTAAATGTTAATATTTAGGTTCAGGGTGACCGAGTCCACACTAATGCCAGATAGACTGGTGTGCATTCTTGAGAAACAGGAAGAAAAACAAAACATTTCTCTGACCAAAATAGTTCTGTGCTGTGGAAACCCCACAACCCAAACAATACCTGGTCATCTTATCAGAGTCAGAAAAGGTTTTCCAACAAGGTAGTTCTTTCCCTTCTCCCCTTTCCTCCTCTCCCCAATGGCTGTCTTTCCCCCAAGCTGGGAGGAGAAAGAGTTAGATCTGGGAGACAGCCACATTTAGAGTAAAAACCAGAGGAAATCAAAGAAAACTGAGGTTCAGAGAAGCAGGGATTGTGCCTCTATGTTGCCCAGCTCACTGGCGGAGCCCCCAGAAGTGCATGAGCAGCGCCCTTCATGCAGTGTGGATTCTGGGGAGAGTAAAATCTCTCAGCTCCTGTCTGGAGCCCTCAGGGGTTGTCTTGAGATTCCATATCAGCAAGAGCAACGCCAGTGACCAGCCAAAATGTCCTGTAACTTTAGCCCAGGTCTACTGTAATAGAATTATAAAGGCTCCCATAAATAATTTGACATGATTTATGAGCACTCACCTATAAATAACACAAACTCTGTGTACTCTGGGGTAAATATTTTTGTCTTATGTAATAACAAGTCATGTGGCCTCACAGGGCTGGGGGAGAGGCCTGACGATGCCATCGGGGACCCTGGCTTTTTCTGCCCCCCTGCTTTGCCCACTTTAACATTGGCCTTCATGGTCCCGATCATTGCTTCACGATTACAGAACGGCTGCAGCAGCTCCAGACATTGCTTCTGTGGTTCAGAGAAGAAATGAATGGGAAGGCTACCGGTATGGTATCTGTTTCAGGGAAGGGAAGGTTTTGCCAATAGACCCAGAGATCACTGCATGTGTCATATTTGTCAGAAGAGTCAGGCGGCCTCCCCTAGTCTTCAGGGAGTCTGAAAAGGTGAAATATTTCAGCTGGGCAGGTTATCTGCCTGGACACAATTGGTTCTGTGACTTAGGATGTGGGGGAATGAATTGGTACTGCACTGGCAATGAATAGTGTCTGCCTGGCAGGCAAGCCAGGAAACCGGACTTTCTCTGCAGGGCTGAGTTGTGTGTTTAAAAGTGATAAAGGCAGTGTGGTGCTGGAGCCAGCGTGTGGGATTTGTGTCTGGCAAAAATTATAGGGTCTTAACTGCTAAACTCTCCCACATTTCAGGGAATGTTAAGAAGATGTTAACCCCAAAGAGTTGAGAGTGTCGCTGGAGGGCAACTTTGAGTCTGGGAAGAGGGTCTGAGGGCCCCAGCCCTTGAGCCCCAGGCCCCTCCCTGCTCAGCCCTTGGGAGCGTAACTTCTGTGGCTGGGACTCTGCTTGTCCGTGGAGCCCTGGGCAGTGGAAAAGCCCCGCCCTCCTCACAGCACCAGTCTCCATCTGACTTCCCTGACCAACTTTCACCCCTTAAACGTGGACCTACTCTCAGTGCATGTCTCAGGTTTGAAACGACACAGGGTAAAAAATGGCAAATATTGACACAGTCCTGGTGACAGCCGAGCATTGCCCCAGGAGCTCCCAGGCCACAGGAAGGCTCTGGGGTAGTCCCCACTCTCACTGAAGAAAGGTGGGCTCCCTCCCATCTTAGCCCCCAACTCCTCATTCATGGGGGGCTCATGCCTCATTTTCTCTCCAACCTGGACCTGAGTGTGGCCAGAGTGCCAACCACAGACTTCTGTCACCCACGCACCTGAGAAGCAGGCAGCTTCCTGCTCAGGAGTGAGTGTCCCGGACTGGGCCCAAGGTTGCGGGGGCAAGGGACATCTGACTGGAGTCCCTGGGAAAGGTCGGGAATAACCCCTCTGGTGCAGACAGAACCAAGGCCACCTGGAGATGCTCTGCTTGGCCAAAGATGAGACTTTTAACTTGTGGATGCTGAGCCCTGGTCTCCCTCTTTGCATCCTGCAGGGAGCTCTAAGGCAGGTGGGTGGTGTGGGCGCCGTGGGTCTGGCTGTGCCCATGTCCTCCTGCCTGTCCCCTTCCGCGCTCTGCTTTCTTTCTTTGAATGTGGTAGATGTCTGTGAGCCTCTAGCCCTGGGGAGCAAGGTACGTGAGTGATAAATAGGCAGAGCCGGTGGACTCCCCAGGGGATCTGGGCATGTCCCCACAATGCCAGGCCTCTGGGGAGGGTGCAGCCACCACACCACCCTCTCCCCTGCCCAGAAAGTACACACGGTGGCTTGTCCTCCACTCCCAGCTGGCGCCTCTTTGTTTTGGTGGTTTGGCCATTTGTGCTGATTCCATAATGGGACCTAGTTCTGGTCACCTTTGAGAAATGGAAGAGGAAGAGAGACAGAGGAAGAGAGGGAAGGAGAGAGAGCTTGGGGACAGAGAGAGGGGTTGGAGGGAGAGACTGGGGAGAGAAGAAAGAGGGAGGGAAGGAGAGAGACACTGGGGAGGGAGAGAGAGAAAAGGATGGAGGGAGAGATTGGGGGAGGGGAGAGAGAGAAAAGGATGGAGGGAGAGGAGAGAGAGAGAGAATGACTGATAAAACAGAAAGAGAGATTGAAAAAGAGACTGAGGAAGAGAGTGTAAGAGAGAGATGGAGAGAGGGAGATGGGAGAGTGAGCCTCTTCTTTCCTGCCCAGCACCCCCAGCCTTCAAGCTGGGGTCCCCCTCCCTCTCCTGCCTCTAGTGGCTGCTCCAGCCGACTTTGCACACGCCCAATGGGATGCCAGCTGCAGAGAATGGAAACCACCAGGGTCCTTCCCTTGTGACCCAGTGGCTCCAGACATCAAGGTGCTCTGGGTCTCTGGGGGCCCCTCCGCCTCCCCTGCTGTGTTCGCTCTACAGCCCAGAGGTGAGGCTGCCAGGAGCCCCCCTTGGCGCAGAATGCCTGGGCGACTCCTTGGAGTGGGACGTGCCATTTGACTTCTCCCTAAATTAGATCTGAGGAACAAAATACCCACTTTTCAGAGGAGCCCTGATGCGGCACGGTGGGTATGGAAGAAGCTGTCACGCTTTCCTGATGGGGAGACGTCATCCAGCCCACGGCCCCCCGACTCATTCGGACATGGGCTCCGCAGCTCCTGTCCCTCCGCGGTGGCAGTGATGTGCCGAGTGTCTCACCTGCATCTGGGAGGGAGAATTATTCAGGAAGGAAGGGGACCAGGCCATTGTCAGTGGGATGGGGACAGGGATGGGGACAGGGACGAGCGGTTAACAACCAAGTCCTTCTGGCTCTGGGAAAAGTCTTCGTGAGCTTGAAGTCCAGCCTCTCACTGTACATATAGAGAAACTGAGGCACAGTTTCTGCCAGGCCCACCTCCCCGCCCTTCCCCTGACACGGCTGGAGGCTCAGCTCAGCTCTGCTCTGCTTGGCCTGTCACCTGCTGGGTGCTCTGGGGAAAGAGAACCCCCAGCACCTCCCTGGGATGAGGTCCAGTGGGTGGGCAAGCCTGGGCAGCTTCTCTCGAGCAGCGGGACGGGAGGCTTTGAATGTCACTGGGAAGCCTCAAACACCGTGGACTGGGGCCTCAGCCACATGCTCCAGCTCCACCCTGTAGGGTTTGCGGAGAGAGTGGCACAGCCACAGAAGGAATGACCCGACGTGTCGCCTGATGGTTTCCTCAGGACGTGGTGGCTGCTGGAGCACAGCTGATCACTCCAGACCCCTCTCCCTGACGGACTCCGGCTCCCACCACTCCTGCCCCGAAAAGCCATCAGGGACAGACCTCAGGTAGGGGGGCCTCTGTCCAGAGACTGCGCATGAGAGGACAGCAGGACTCCGGCCGTGCCAGGCCCCCTCCCCGGGGGTCCCGGGGCGGTGTCCTCCAGAGAACTCATCTTGAGATGTGCCTTAGCACCTTCCTTTTTTTTTTTTAAAAAAAACAAGTAACTTTTAAGTGGAAGAGTGAAAGATTCTTAACTTTCGGGCACTATAGTAACATAAGCTATTAACACATATAGACGGTAAACGTTTTTTAAAGGAAGACAATTGCAAATGGGACTTGGGGCAGGGTGTCCCCTCACCCGTCCACCTGCTGTTACTACAGTGCTCACTCCCCAGTTTCCAAGCAAACTCAGCTAACACTATGAAGGGTAAATATGGGGCTGACGGGCCCCTGTCCACAGTCACTGGAGAACCTGCAAGTCCAGGGGAGTTCTGCCTGGTCACTGGGGGTTGCTGTGTCTGCTGAGATGCTCTCATCCCTGGCTCGGCGTCTCCCTGAGGCCTGCCCGCCCCTCCGGCTCTGTCCTGGGCGTCTCCCTGAGGCCTGCCTGCCTCTCTGGCTCTGTCCTAGGCGTCTCCCTGAGGCCTGCCCGCCCCTCCGGCTCTGTCCTGGGCAGCGCCTGCGGGGGGCTGAGCTTCCCCAGAGCCAGCATTTTGCTTCCCCGAACCTGCTCCTCTCATGCTCCTGCAGGGCAGGGCTGGTCACACCGTGCGTCCATTCACTCTCAGCTTCCACTCCTCTGTCCCTGTGCCCAGTCCCCCAACCTGAACGCCCCCTCCTGTGGGGCCTTGCAGACCTGCCCCAGCTCCACTCCTGTCACCCGGCCTGACTCCGGTGCTTGGCCTCCTCCCAGACCACTGGTCACACTCTTCTTGCCTTCCCTGTCCTGGTCGGTCCTCGGTTGCAGTCACCGTGTGTGATGCCCTCCAGCTTAATTATCCTGTGGGACCCAGCGCTTCTAGGACAATGTCAGAATTCCCAACTGGGGCCTCCCTGCTCATCTGTACAAGGTGTGGTACTCAGAAAACACCAGGCGGAGGACTAAGAGGAAGGCAGAAAGGAAAAACTCTCCGTGTCTTTACAACCGCTCTTAAATCAGAAGGGGGTGTTTGTGGCACAGAAGAAAACTACTTAAAACCTTCCCTCTCATCCTCCCCTCGGGAGCTGGCCCCAAACCCCAGCCTCTGGCCTTGACCCAACACTGCCCCTTGTCCCTTTCTGGCTGATCTTCCCCTGAGACCCTCCCTGGAGGCACCAACCATGTCCTGGATCTCAGAAGTTTAGCAAAGGGCAGGTGGTTAGCCAGAGTCTCCAGGTAAGAACCTCACTAATTAACTCCTGCATCTTCTGGAAGCCTGAGATCTCCACCCACACCCAGATGTTGGACTAGATTTTGCTTTGCTCCAGTGCTAGTTCTGAAGACCTTGGCACTTCATGGTACTCCCACGGTCCTTTATATTCCTGTGGGACCCTAGTAGGGTCCCAAACCTCCTCCTATTGAACACAGGAAGCTCTTGTAACTTGGTCTGACCACACAGTCACAGCCACTAAGGCTATTCTCTGGACATCACAGAGACAGACACGTCTGTCCACCAGCCGAGGAGGCTTATTCTAACAGCCCAGCCCTTTCACTGTGTGCCACCCTGGGTCTCAGTTACAAACCATGACCCACTTAACTGTGCACATCAGGAACGCATCCTGCCAACGGCCAGAGGAGAGCAGCCAGGTGAATGAAGCAAGCACGGATTCCTGTGCATGGAGAAAAGAGAGAAAGGGCTGGGCTGGGCTGGGCCCGACAGTCCTCAGCCTCAGGTGCATCCATCTCAGACCCTCTCCTCCCGGCTCCCTGCCCACGGTGAGGACTAACTGCACCACATGAGAAGCCAAAGCCCTGTTGTGATCTTTCCACAGCCCCCAGGCAACAGCAGGGCCCATGCGGTGTGTGTCTGCCTGTCCATTCAGAGCCAGTCCATCTGTCCAAGCCTCTCTCTTGTTTGGAACTAACAGGTTCACTGTCTCTTGTTTGTGCAGGTTATGGACAAGGATTTCAGATTGATGTTGGCAAGGGACCCAGGGACAGCCGCTGCCATATGAGCCCTAACTAAGGTGGTGATCTCTGAGTTTGTTGAAATGGATGGTTATGGATTATAAACTGACCCATAAATATTTAAAATATGGAATATTATTCGTCTGACTTTTGGAGGAATATATTAACGAGGGAAGAGCATTTGATAACAAGTCTTTATTTATCAAAGTGTTAAGTGATTTCCACTGGGGGTTATTTGGACTGAATAGATCATTTGGACTAACAGTCTCAAGGAAAGCTGCTATAAAGCTACATAAAATGTTTTAAAATCTAAAAAGAACTGGAGCCCTAACAAGGTGGTGTAACTGTGCAGATGAAGGCCCAGAAGGAGCTGGAAATGCCACGAGCATGGCCAGCATCAGTGCTGCCCTGTCCTGGGGCGTCTGCCACTCGGGGAGGGAGGACAGTGAGGCTGAACAACATTTTGGCCCCTCATGAGCCGCAAGGTCAGGTTCAGAGGTCCACGGCCTGCCGAGGTTAAGGCTTCATAACTCCTGAAACTCTGAGTTGGGAACCACAAGGGTCAAACCCTGGGAGAAGGAAGAAAAAAAGAAAACCTGCCCACGTGAGGACTGTCACTCAGCTTCAAGTTGTGTGAGTGGCCCTAAAAAACCTGCCCACGGGCTCGGCGCCTGTGGCTCAAGTGGCTAAGGCGCCAGCCACATACACCCATGGTGGCGGGTTTGAATCCCCAGCCCAGGCCCGCCAAACAACAATGATGGCTGCAACCAAAAAAAAAAAAAATGGACGGGCGTTGTGGTGGGCGCCTGTGGTCCCAGCTACTTGGGAGGCAGAGGCAGGAGACTCGCTTGAGCCCAGGAGTTGGAGGTTGCTGTGAGCTGTGATGCCATAGCACTCTACCCAGGGGGATAGCTTGAGGCTCCATCTCAAAAAA
>CAUYQV010171231.1:0-24931 GCA_963574575.1 Galagoides demidoff | reverse complement strand
TGGTTATGGTTATACAACAGTAATTAATCAAGTCTCAGTGAGTTTTCCATCATTGTTCATCTACTGAGAACTTGGGGGTTTTGTGAAACTTGGGACTTTTTTTCCTTGTACCTGAGGCTTGTTCTTGGCAACCCTAGGGGGAAGAAGGGCGCCTGGGAATGTGGCTGGGAAGGGACTTGCCTTGTTCCTGGAGTCAACTCTGGCGGGAGAAGGGAGGAGGAGGGAAATGGGCTGGAGAGGGTGGGGGGAACAGGTGAAGGTGGTGGTGGTGGGAACAGGTGAGGGCTGGGGAACAGAAGTGGGCAGGGGAAAGAAGGCTGGGTTACAACAGTTTTGATCTGGAAAATTCTGAAGTAGATATATTACCTAACAGCATAAAGGAAGATAAAATGGATAGAAAAGAAAATAGCATAAATGGCCAGAAATACTCAAAGGGTAAACTAAAGGGGCCAAATGATGCTGAAAACAATGGCGCCACAGGAAAAGAAAAGTTTAAAAAGCACTGGGAACTAAAAGATCATAAAGGAAAAAAAAATGTCAAACTAGACCAAAATAAGACAAAAGGGAATGTAAAAAACTAAACTTACATCTAGAAAACTTCATGGCTGATATTCCTGTTGACGTCAATAGCGTGAATAGTAAATACAGGTGGATTCAGTGAAATAAAATTACAGCAACGTTGTCCAAGTTTCCTCCTCGGCTTTCTTCTTCACACTTTTTCAAGGTAAAGCTTCCAGCGTGCTTTTTTGAGCTACCACTTCCCATTTGGGAAATGAAGAATTCCCCTTAAATTTCTGAAGTGCTGAAATTCTATTAAGATAATTGCAAATGCAGCCGACCATTTTGAGGGGAGGGAGGAGGATTTCCAGGTCTAACACCCAGACCTGAACCGTTATATCTCATCTGAAAGCAGCTTCTGAACCGTTATATCTCATCACTTTCTCAAGGGAATTCACTGAATTGAACTGATTTTAGCCACACAGGAACCCTTGCTTGGTTAAATCGTGTGAGTCTTTGCGAAAGTAAATTTAAGACATTGGTTGAGCATGTTCACTTAGTTTCCCTTATTTTCTAAGCAAACTTTCTTCCCTTCAGTTTAGTTTTTGAAGAAAGGTTGCTTTTTATATACAACTTTTAGGAATTGTGTTTGTTCTCTTCCTAAAATAAAACAAATTCATGTAATCCAGTGTGCTTCCATTTTTTTTTTTTCTTAGCTACTGGGACATTAAACCTAATTTCAGCCTTGATCATAGAAAGCCCCCATATCATATTCTTAGTAATCTCTACTCTGCTCTTTCAACAGCCTCCTTTCCACGTGTGTAGTTTACGTACCATCTGTACCAAATTCACTTGGAGAGTTTATTAAAAATGCCCATCCCTGGGTCCTGCCTCCAGTCTACCTTTTTTAGAATCTCCAGGGATTGAATACAGAAATCTGCTTCTTTAAGGAGTAGCTTAAGTGATTCTGATGCTCACTGACAATCAGAGCTCCTTTAAAGGGTCTAATTTTATATAACGGTTACTCTGTAAGCCTAGTCTGCTTTTGAAGATAAGTGAGATAGAAATAAGGTATAATATTTGGATTTTGTGGACTAAATAAAGCATGAGGTCATCTATATGCAAAAATCACCTCTATTTCTCATAAGTATTTGAGATTGAAAAAATTTTTTCTCATTTGAAGCCCAGGCTTTTGGTCAAGAAATCAGTGATTTTCATGAGGACAGGGAGAAGAGAGAGAACTCAAGCAAATCAGAAACTCGTGGCATGCCCTCTCTCACCTCACTGTTTCCTCCTGAACTTAGTCTTTCTGGGATGCCCAGTCCTACCTACCTCATCCCCTCCGCATGCCAACAAAAAGCACTCAGATAGTAGAAGTGTGTCTAAATAGATACTTTGGTTATTTACCATCATGCCCACTCTATGTCAGGCTGTTTAAAACCTAATTTTTTATGTGCCATGAAGGCAAAGGAAGTCACATTAAGCTCATGGCCATAGCACAGAGGAAACTAATATTTATTGGAGAATTATGAATTCATTTAATAATGCATTGCTCAATTTCTGATGCCGGGGCCTATCTAATAGTTATTATTATTTGTATTATTGTCATTTTACAGAAAATAATAAATACAGTACTAAGATTTTAGTATTATCACTACTATGCATACTATAAAAATATTGGTTTTTGTGGAAAACCTACTTTATACCAGCTACTGTAGGAGTAACTTTACATATGTGTGTAACTTTTATATGTGTGTGCATGTACATCCAAAAATTGGATTGGTTAAGGAACATGTCCGAGGTTGCACAGATGAAGACGAGGAGAGCCATGCTCACATTGCCCTGGGGTGAGAGGTTAGGGAGGAGAGGAAGCCAGGTCAGGCAGGCCCCTGTACACTTTGCTGAACTGATTGATTCTGTCACTGAGGGCCACTGACAGATTTTAGTAAGGGTAGGATATGTGTTTTGGAAAAATCACTCTGTTGAAAGAACAGAGAAAAGGAGGGTGGCTTGTGTGAGAAGGGAGGCAAAATTGTAAAAGATTATGTATAAAATTTTGAAAGTAAGATTTAATTTTTTTGTCACAGCACATAGCAAAGGGAGAATCACTTATCCCACTATTGGGGAGGACACATGACTAGTTTGGCTTATGAACTTTGTGTAATTGAAACAAAGTACATATAGTTTTAAATACCATTGCTGACTTTAGAATTTACATGTATTTTTGCTTTGGAATAGTCATTATTTGTTTAATTGCGCTAAGCCATTGCTATTGGTTGTAGCTGAAAAGAATAGGATATCTTGTTATTACTGTTAGGTTAATACTGCACCTTGGTGTAGTGTGCTGACTTTTGACCATAGCTTGTCTAAAATTTACTCCTAGAAGCCATTGAATATGGTTTATTTGTCTTAGCTGAATACGCGAATCAAAGTGGGTTTGGGGTGCAGAGGAAAAAGGACTGGAAAAGGAACAGCATAATGATCCACACAGCACTGGGGACCACAGGCTCTTTGGTCTTTTAGGTATTTGAGGAAAAGAAGCCAAGGGGGAGAGGTAAGGAGGGGAGAAGAGAGAAGGAAGCAGGAGGTGAAGAACAGAAAGATGGCGGCCTGCCTTCGGAAAAAGTAAATCAATCCAGGCTGCCAAAGAAAGAGGGAAGGTCCTTGTAGATAAGCTGTGGTCAAAAGCCAGCACACTAAACCAAGTTAGCAATATTAACCTAACTGTAATTCTGCTCCTATACCTGTGTTTTGTTTTATTGACACAAGGTCTTGCTCTGCTGCCCACACTGGAGTGTAATGGTGCAGTCGTAGCTCCCTGCAACCTCAAACTCATGAGCTCAAGTGATCCCGCCTCTGCCTTCTGAAGGGCACCCTTCTTACAAGAATCAAGTAGCCTGCTCTCTTGATCTAGGGCTATAAATAAACAAAGCACTGAAACACAGACTCACAGCCAGAGCCCCCGCTTCATTCTAAATGCCAAAGATGCCAGTTTAACTTTACCTGTTTTCTCCTTTTACACAGATCATGGAGCAAGAAAACTGAAGCCAGGCCACCTCGGAGTTTTTCAGGGATATCTGTCAAAGACTCACGGCAGAGTGGCTCACTGGGAAAAAAAAGAATCTCTTCTAGGGATATTATAAGAACAAATGAGATAATTCCCAGAAGTGGCCTCAAGTTTTTCCAGAAAAAGGTGCTGTGACTATCTAAGGTAGCTAAACTACTTCTGCTTGTAAATGTGTGCTTGTAGAAAGTAAACTGAAATCTCTATTAGCTAACAAGGACAGCTGTATCAGGATAAAAAGAAGGCAGAAGAGTGATTGCTCCCTCCTCCCCTGTTTGTTCCTCCAAAGAAGCAAATGCGTGGATGGAGATGTGGCAGAGATGACCCCAGGGAATGGAATGGTGCCAAAGGCTTCTGATGTAAGAAAGAGAGATTGCCTTAGCTTTTTTTTAATCTCTTTTTCTTTTAAGAGAGACATTCATCCTGTGTCCTTAGTAAATTACCCAGGATTGTATTTACTTTGAATTTTATTATATTTATTTGGTAATTGGATCCCTAGCTCACCTGTTTGTATGGGGTAAAGGACATCCAAATATGTGGTTAGTATCTGGTTGTAAACTGGCCTCTGGACTGGCCATGTTTTTGAACTGCCCAAAGAGTACTTATTTATTTGATGTATCAGCTGCAGCTAACGAGAAAAACTGTCTAAAATTGTCTCAGTCAAGAAGGATGTTTATTGAACAGAACAAGCAGTGCAGAGGTTGCGTAGGTCTAAGAGCAGAACGATCCGTCAGGAGCCCAGGGGTAAATGTGTCTCTGTGATCTGCTACCCTCACTTGTCAGTTGGGCCCTCGGATCAGCATCCCTTCTGGTTTCAAGTTGGCTGATGTAGTGCCATGTGTCACCACCCAATGCAGAAAGGTGCAGAGGACAGAGAATGCTGTTTCTTCCTGGGTCTCTTAGGAGTGAAGAAACCTTACACAGACACCCATGTGACAGAGATTCCCCCCCCCCCTTTCATTAGCCAGTACTAGATCAGGTGCCCATTCCTTAAGGCGTGCCTAGCAAGGGGCTTAGAACAGGTGTCTAAAAAGGAGTGGTTATTGGGAGTCAAACATATAATTTACTTAAGCTTACAGGCTTGTAGGAAAAACTCCAGAGCTAAGAAAACCAATGGTGCTGATTTGTCCATCAAAATGTTTGCTTAATTTTTGTTGTCAGTTAGCAGTTCTCTCTTCAAGCTTAAACCTATCTGATAAGGACAAAGTCAGAGAGAACATCAATCCCTAAAAGCTAATTATGATAGCCCAGGTATGAATAGTTGCCCTGAAGACAGAGATTAGCTCATGCTTTTTTTACTAAGCTGTTTTTTATTCACACTTACGACATTGAGTCCAGGCGAAGAAAGGCAGTTTACCTCTTGTTAAACAGGTAGAAAATTTGTAAATAACATCTGCGCTAGCAATCATGTGTTTACTAATAAGAAGGGATCAATGGTAAAGAAAGTCTAGATTTTGTTTATATTTGGCCATGATGGAATAACATTCTTGTCGCGAGTTATACTTTCTCATTAGGTTTATTCCAACTAGTAGTAATGCTGAATTCTGTGACAGCACAGTGAGAGCAAGAGGTGCATGAAATAGAAGCCAGCCTAGAGTTTTGATTTCCCTTTAAATAACTCCAAAGTGGTTAAATACATGCAAACATGTATCTATTAGGTGTGGACTTTATGTTTTTAATTCATTTCTGTTTACTTCTTCTTCTATGTTAAAACAAAGACAAGACCTAGATTGCCACATTTCTTTTTTTTTCAAATTAAATCATAGCTGTGTACATTAATACTGTCATGGGGTACAGTGCACTGTTCTTATATACAATTTGAAATATTTTCATCCAACTGGTTAACATAGCCTTCATGTCATTTTCTTAGTTATTGTGTTAAGATGTTTAAGACTATATTTTCAGGGATCATTTCTATAGTTCGTTATTGCCATGTTCCTTAAGTTCTATCACTCCATTCCTGGCACAGGACTCTACATATTTCTGTTAGTAACCAGCTGACTTTTCCAGTTCAACAAATAAAAATTAAGAATCTTATTTTCTCAGCATAGAGACCCAGGCTTCTTTTCTGTACTGTCCAGGTTTAAAGCCTGGCTCCTTGGCTTATATACATTGTATTCATTTTTTATTGTTTCAGGTTTATGGAGGGCACAAATAATTAGGTTACAGTGATGGCATTTGTTAGGTAAAGTCCTTCTAATAATTGTGTCCTGCCTTCAAGAAGTGTGCCATACACTGACACCCCCTCCCCCTCTCCCCACTCCCTCATTCCCCTACCCCTCATCTCAACTTGATTTGAGTTTTTCTCTGGGCAAGTAATCTAACCTACCTGCACCTAAGTTTCTTGATCCGTAAAGTAGAAATAATGATAGCAATCTCACAAGACAGTAAGGGCGATTAATTGAGCTAATTTGCTGAAATTACATTGGAGTGTCTGAGACGGTACTTCTTCAACAGAATTTTATCTATTATTATTTAATCTTCAAAGCCCTTAGTTGGGAAGCAACATCAAGCATGTATTACTTATTTCAAAACCTTTTAAAATGTAACAAATAGCATTTGATTTGGCTTTGGAGTGTTTCCAGTGTTATCATTATGGTGTGCTGAATGCCCTGTCTATGCCTGAGATAAAATAGCCACTGTCGGTCACGGGTGCAACCTGAGACTATATAATTAATGCTGGGTAATCGTTAGTCCCAAAACAAAATTCCATTGGAAAAAATACATAATTTTCTTCAATAGGATGAGAGTTAATTGGTCAGTCTTGGCTTTTAGATTATGCTTTTCCTATAATAGTCTCCTTGATTTATAAGAAAACACAGCATCCTTTTCTCAGTAATGGACCCTGTCTTCCCCAACAGCTCATACCCTTCTCATCAAGGACATAAAATATGTTGTGATTTTTTTCCTTCTGATATCTCAAGTTGTATGACATAGAGCAACTTTCCATCCCATGAAGAGGGCAAATTTACAGCCTTCTGACATAATTTTGTTTCCATGGGAACAGACCAGAACTAATCGATTTTGTCTGCAACATAATCATAAAAATCCCCACGGAGAGAGAAAGAGAGACACGACTGATCCTAACAGGTTATAGAATAAGACAATTCAACAAACTGACTGTTGTTCTGGAAAATTAGGGAAGATTAGGAGCTGTGGGCCTTATGGCTAATGGCAAAAATATATATTGCCTTGGTAATGACACAGCATTTTCCAAATGTCTACTGTGACATTTTTTTTTGATTATGATTCATTAAAAAATAATAGTTTGGGGTTCAGCACCCATAGCACAGTGGTTACAGAGTCAGCCACATACCCTGAGGCTGGGGGGGTTGAACTGGGCCCAGGCCAGCTAAGCAACAATGACAACTGCAACAGAAAAATAGCCAGGCATTGTGGCGGGCACTTGTAGTCTCATACAACTACTTGAGAGACTGAGACAAGAGAATTACTTAAACGTAAGAGTTTGAGGTGCTGTGAGCTACTAGGCCACAGCACTCTACCGAGGATGACATAAGGAGTGTCTGTCTCAAAAAAAAAAATTAAAAAGAAAGAAAGAAATAACAAGTTTTGCATTCATCATAGTGGTTGGCTTCAATACTTGTGTTAGTATTGTAGCACACTGATAGGAGTTTAGAAAACTGAATTAAGCTATACTAATCATTTTTCTTTAACTTTTTTTTTTTTTTTTGAGACAGAGCCTCAAGCTGTTGCCCTGGGTAGAGTGCCATGGCATCACAGCTCACAGCAACCTCCAACTCCTAGGCTTATATGTCTCTTGCCTAAGCGTCCCAAGTAACTGGGACTACAGGCACCTGCCACAACACCAGACTATTTTTTGGTTGTAGTTGTCCTTGTTGTTCGGCAGGCCTAGCTGGATTCGAACCCACCAGCTCTGGTGTATGTGGCTGGTTCCTTAGCTGCTTGAGTTACAGGCACAGAGCCCATTTTTCTTTAGTTATTTATATATAGCTTAGATCTTTAAAATCAAATCATTTAATACTAAGAGTTGAAACAAATATGTCCACTATAATAAAAAAAAGTCACAATTGTGTTTGTCAGTACCCATTTTAGAGTGATTACTAAGCTTCTTTGGACCTGTTCTTCATTCATTTTAAAGTAATAGGGAGTTAGACTAATTGTTAACTCCAGTGTATTCCTTTTAATTAGCATCTTGGAAACTTCTCTTCAGCGTCTAGGTGAATCCTTGACAACTACATGTTCTAGTACCTCTATTCTCCATCTTCTTAAAAATCAGTAGTCACGTGAATCCTGACTCTTCACTTTCCTATTTTTTTCTCCCGAGGCAATATCATGTATATTCTTAGCTTCAGATTCAACCAGATTCAACATTTCCCCAGCCCAGACAGCTTTCTTGAGCCTTGGATTCATATTTTAACTACATATCCAGAAATCTATCCCCTGAGCAACTCAAACTAAACAGGTCACAAACAATGCACTACTGTGCCTTACAAACCTGCTTCGTCCCACCGTTGTGTTAATGTCAACTTGAGGCTTAAGCGGGGAACCTGGGAACGAGCTTCCCTCCATAATTCTCATTCACTCCTCACATCAGTTCAGTCACAAAGTCCCATTTTTTCTCTCTCCTATGATTATGCATGGCATATGCTCTTCTGACCAGGGCTTTGCTCCCTAACTCGTGGTTGACTTGCTGCCTTCTGAGCACTGCGCTCACACTTCAGGGGCAGTATTTCTCACGTAAATGTTGCACCAACTCTATGAAGTCTGAGTTCTCATTGCTGTGATTATCATGGGATCCATGATGCAGCTAGGAAACCTGAAAATTATCAAGCATTGAAACCCTCTCCCCCCAAACAACTTTGAGAGCATATCGGAGCCAGCATGCTGATTGTCCAGTTCATGGCTTTTAATGTGAAAGCTACAGCGAGATCCTCTTCTCTGCTCCTTCCCACTACTGAGAGCTGTCCCACCGCTTTCTTCTAGAGCGGCTGTTCTCAAAGTGTGTATTTTAGACAACTGGGGATCCCTGGGGCCTGTTTGCAGCAGGGCAGGGGAGGTAAGGCTCAAACTATTTCCCTAATAATACCAAAATGCCATAATGCCATTTGCCTTTTCACTGGTTTGGTATTTGCCCTGATATTGCAAAGTCATGGGGTAAATCTGCTACCGCCTTAGTAGGAGTCGAGGCAGTAGCATCAAACTACAGGAGCAGCCCCTATTTTTTTCGTGGCTGCACACTCTCAATCAGAAAAGCAATGCTAGTTTGTATAAGAAAGGTCTGAAGAAGCAGGAATATTAATGTTGCTCAATCTCAACCCTAAGGAACGCAGATTTTAGTATCCTGTGTGATGAAATGGAAGGAACACATCAAGTTTTCCTGCTGCTTACTGCAGTACCACCGTTGTGTCTAGGAGAAGCACTTGTATGATTATTTGCGACAGGAGTTGAATAAGCCCCTATTTTTTTTTTCATGGAACACCATTTTCACTTGAAAGAATAAGTGACAAGCCATGGTTATTCAGACTTGGGTATCTAGCACGTATTTTCTCAAAAGTGAACAAAGGGAAAGCCTGTCACTTCAGGAAAGGCAAATGGCAGCGTTTGTTGTCAGTGTGAAAATTGGAGCTTTCAAGTGGAAATTGGAATTCTGGGGAACTTCTACCTGCCACTGGGAGCTTGACAGCCTCCCAATAGATGATGATTCTTCTCATGACATCAGTGGCGATGTTAACAGATGTGACTTTTGAATAGAATATGATTGATGAAGTTTGTCAAAAATTAGAAGATTTGCATGACAATGTGCTTATATTTTACAAATTAATGCATCATGGTATAAAATCATATGTGATTAGTTTAAACACCTATTCAAAAAAATAAGAGATCAAGAGTTCATTGATATGTTTTCGTATTTCAGATCTGAAATTTAATAAACCGTCATTTGTAGAGTGATAGATGTGCTATCAAAGAATATTCACAATTACCTGGAAAGGCAATTAAAATGTAAAGTACATATATGTAACTTTTCCAGTTACATATATGTATGATAATTTTCCCCATATAGTTAAATCTGAACAACATATTACGTCAGATAGAACCCAGAAGCAGAGACAAGAGTCTGTATTCTATTAAGGGGGAGAGTAAAGAAATTTGCCTAAGTGTAAAGCAAATTCATTATTCTCACTAAATTCTTTCTTTTTGGATAATATGGTTATTTTCATTATCAATCTGTTGTTTATATAAACATGCAAATGGTTATTACTAAGTTAATTAATGAAAAGTTTGCATTATTAATTTTTAATGTGGTATATAAGACTGGAAACCCCCCCATAAACAAAAGTTCTTTGTGCTAATCAATAATTGTAAGTCTATAAAAAGATCCTGAAACCCAAATATTTGAAAACTACTGCTCTCGGGTCACTCTCTACCTGTCCACCCTTCCTATCACCTCTGTCTTTCTAATCCTCGAGTTGATCGTTACTCCTCATCTGTGGCTTACCTTAGTGTGCTGTACAGGATCCTTGGTGATCGACCCTGCCTCACTTTCCAGGTTTATACCACACTGCTGCCTTCTGTGCAGGGGGGTATCTACCCATAGTTAATGCTTATAGCTCGTCCCAGACATGCCCTTTCTTATCCCTGCATCCACACTCATGCTGGCCACCTGCCTCCCCAGCATGTTTCTGCAGAAATGTCTTCCCGCCACCCCTTTCCCAATGACCTCAGTCACTAACTCCCTATCAAATTGCAACTAGTCTACAAAATCTACTCTAACATCACTTCCTCGGGGAAATTTCCCTAAACTGTGTCTATCCTTCCCTCGGAAGAGTAAAGTTATCCCTTTTATAAACCTCAGGTGATAATCAGCTTTATATAAATGTATTATAATCATATTTGTATAAACATGGGTCTATTCCCTTGGACTGTCAACTCCTTGAGAGAAAAGACCATGGCTGCCTCGTCCTTCGTTCCGTTACATAGAAGTCCTGAGTAAAGTATTTCCTGAATAAAAGATCTCAAGAGCCTGTCCAGATTTGAAATTCTGTGGTTCATTCCTCAACCAGAATTTATTGAGCCAAAGTCTTCTTATGGATTGAAAGAGAGATGTATTTGCTTTACTCACACATATTCAGACGTAGGGTCTTTGGTTTGCAATCAAAGAGATTAGCTCCTCAAAATTTTTTTCTTATTCTTTTTCTTTGCAAAGATAATTCTAGAAAAAATTTGGTATGTTAAATTTTATTTATTTTAATTAATTGTAATACAGGAAATATTTGTTAATAATATATGTATATTCTACACCAAGACATCCAAAGAATTAATTTTTAAAGTTGTTTTGATATGAATATTAAAATTATGTAAGAGCTTCACATAATAAGCTCACAAAGAATGAGAAAGAAAAGAATTAGAACAGACTTGCCAAATAACTATAAAGAGATTTGTAAACAGCAAAGCTGCAGGTGAAGCCACAAGAAATTCTAACCATTACATTCTTTAATGTCTCAGCCTATCCAAATATCGGGTAAACTTTAATTTCCCTTGTAGTGGAAAAGCTGAGAGTCTGGCAATAGCTTGTCTTCTAGGACAGTGTGAGAATTTCAAAAAGACTGTTTCTCTTTCTTTTGATCAAGATTCATGTTCTTTATTCTAGACCTTGATATGTAAACAAGAAAGTAAAGGATGATTTCTTTGTAAGTAAATTTTCATGAATTTGGGATAGCGACTTGTTTCATGTCCTCTCAAAGAATCAGAATAATCTGCGAAGATTATTGAGAAATTTCCAAGTTAGGTATTTTAAATCTAATTTTATTATGAAAATAGTCACTTGGAGACTCGACTTAAATAAAGTGCATGTATAATTGGTTATGTCTCTATGCCAAAATGTTGCCACCTCTCTGATGAGATGCTTTGATGACTCCGAGGCTGAGGCATATGTTAGTGGCAGACTCAGCACTAACCCAGATTCCCCATCCCAAGTGGAGTATGCTTTTCGTTTCATTGTTAATAAGGAAGCCAGGATCAGCCCAACAAAATGCTCAAGTACAAAAACAACCTTTTTTTCTCTTCTGAGAAAGCAGCCAGGTTTCATAGGATTTCCTGAAGATGTGTTTGTTATGCTATTCCCTTTTCATCTAGCACCTGGGAAGAAGCAGACCATTCAGTTTGTGACAGGTGACTCAAGACAGCCAGACTACCCATCTCTGGGTATTTAAGGCTGGCAGAAAATGCTCAAACACTTTCTGCACTCAAACGTATGAAACCATACTGCCTAGAGTCGGACTGACAATGTGGCTGTCAAAACTTGACATAAGATGGAGGCAAATAGTACTTTTATTTGTACTGCCTGCTGTAAATTTGGAAGACACAAAATAAATGACTAGTAGATTTTTGAGTAAAATAGAATTGTTCTCGAATCGTCTGATTCATATATCACTTGGTGGAGAAAACAATGTCCAACTTTAAAACAGAGTTCTTTTTCAGAATTAGTAGGCAAAGTGGTATAACTTCTTGACAGGCCTGATAGTTTTTTTATAGCTTATTTAGAATTTACCTTCACAGTAACAACTAATACTATGGCGATGGCATGTCACGAATACTAACTCAAAGAAAAGGCTCAGCTAATACTGAAAGCATTTTCTGTTATGAAACTAGTAAATCAGATATAAACTGAAAAATACAGAGTGACCTATATTATTTTTATGTTGTTAAAAGAACCGGTCTCTCATTGTGTGTAAACTGAAGAGAAAAATTATCCCTTTTATAAAGTCGAGAGTCAAGTGTATCCATGTGGTGAACTGCCAAGAGTTAGAAGGTCATTTAGGGATAAATTGCTATGGAAACGTGAATAAATGTGGGGGCAACAGGAGGTGTTTAGGATGGAGAAAATGTCACAGAAGACTTTGATGATTATTTCAATACCATAGGTGTAGATTTCTCCTACAAGATGACGTATGTATTGGTTGGAATTTTTTTTTTTTTTTTTTTTTTTGGCTGGGGCTGAGTTTGAACCTGCCACCTCTGGCATATGGCGCTGGCGCCCTACCCTTTTGAGCCACAGGTGCCGCCCGGTTGGAATTTTTTATTGTAATTGTTTCCATTTTGTATCTTGGTTTTTTAAAATATGACTTTTGGTATAATACAAAACAAAATAAATGTTGCTTAAATTTTTCAAAATGTATGTAGCTGCTGTCCGATATTTTGACAATTCTATCATATTTCCAGCAGATAGAATTTTATTCCCTTCCCTGGAAAACTGAGCAGGGCCATTCCACCTGCCTGCCTTCTCTCCTTTCCCAGCCCAGGGGCAGGCACATGTGAATGCTCCCGGGAACTCTGAACTTCTCAGTTGTGAGGGTGCCTGAAACCATAACAGAGGGAAAGTGGCTAGAAAAACTGAAGATAATTTGATCATGATGATTGATAACAATATAACATTTACTAATTCCAGAAACTGCCCTAGACCCTTAACATACGTAACTCATTTGTTCCTTATAATAACCAAGAGGTCATTTCTCCTATTACCGTTTTATGGATGAACGCTGTAGCAATGAGGGGTTACACTGTCCAAGAACACACAGCTCAGGAGTGGCAGAGCCAGGGAGTAGGACAAAAGGAGTCTAGTGTCACAGTCCATGCTTCTAACCACTACACCAAATAGAAGACTCCAAAAGAATATTAAAATTGCTTTGGAATAGTTGAAGGGCAGCAGATCAGAAAAGGAAGTAGTAGACATATTCTCTATTGCGTCAGAAGGCTCCAAGGTGAAAAGAGGGTTTGGCTTAATAATAGAAAGGAAATACCAGAGATGATGAATTCTCCTAGAGGCTGTGGCCTTCATGTCACTGCTGGTGATCACATCAGTTCTTTGGAGCAGCTGCTGTCAATGATGCTGACAACCAGAACAGGGGTTGGGTTTGGCCAAACTTCCTTTCCCTTGCTGAGATTTTATGAGTCAGGGATGTATCATAGTAACTGTGACCAGTACTTCTTTAGTTGGGGAGTTAGAAAGTTGTGAGGAGGTGGAGAGGGACAGTAGGTCCGTAAGCAATTTTATTGATAAATATTACTGACATTACTCTCACTTTTGGCTCAAAGGTCTCAGAACAATCTTTTAAAATAATTTATTGACAAAATTATATAATCATGTAAAATATGATGTTTAAAAATACTGTACATTGTGAATGGCTAACTCACGCTAATGAATATTCAGAACTGACTTTTCAAGATATATAAATTTGGCTTATTGAAAATTACCTTGAATGATGATGTTTCCAACTTAAAATTGGTCGTGGAGCACTAAAAGCATGAGTTAATGTTTATAGTTTTACAAATCGCTAGACAACATTAAATGACGTTTTGGTTGATTTTCTTATTCCCTATGTATCACTTGCTTTCTTAATTTTCACGCATGTTTTTCTGTTATCGCAGGCAATTCTTATGCAAGAAGCTAAACGTAATTAAATGTGCAGGATGAAAAGATGGCACAGACACTGCTGGTACCCCCAGGACCCGAAAGCTTCCGCCTTTTTACTAGAGAATCTCTTGCTGCTATCGAAAAACGTGCTGCAGAAGAGAAAGCCAAGAAGCCCAAAAAACAACAAGATGATGATGAGAACAAACCAAAGCCCAACAGTGACTTGGAAGCTGGGAAGAACCTTCCATTTATTTATGGAGACATTCCCCCAGAGATGGTGTCAGAACCCCTGGAGGACCTGGATCCCTACTACATCAATAAGAAAGTGAGCGTTGATTTCATACTTCCAATAAGTCTTTATTTAAACACCTTACTCCAGTATAATCTTCCAGGGCCTGTATCATTTTTCTCCTGTTAAATATTTTATGATATTCTTCGTTGTGACTCACTTTTAAGCACAATAAGACAAACAGAAACATTTATAAGAGATGCTGTCAAGAGTTGGCTACAGTGAGGAGGTATGAATAGGTAAACAATTTCTACAGTTTCACAGTAATTGAGATAAATAGTCAAAATTAAAATTGACATCAACAGAGTGAAATATTATGGCTGACAAAACAGGATGATCAACAGAATAATAGCTATGCAAAGGAAGAGTTACGAGCAGGGGCTGGGCTTACTCGTCTAGTTCTTCTTTGCCTTGAGGTTTCTTCACAGTAATTTTTATTCTAAAGGACTGTTAATAATCTTCTTCTTACCATCCTCCTATTAGCAGATAATGTGGAGAAGCAGCTTCACCCAGAGATAGTGGTTTTTTGTCCATTAACCTGGAATATGATTAGAATCTTCTCTAAAGCCTCCTTATTTTTCCCCACTAGATTCTGAAACACCTCCATTGTTAAAATATCACCCTAAGAAAAAAAGTCAAGATCAGAAGACCAGAACAAGACTTTGATCTTCCCCATCTACAGATGTCTTAAGTCCACAATTATGACTGTGTTCCTAAAGCCAAAATGCCCACATAACTCTGTCAAAATTAGCTAATTTCTATAGTTAAACCCCATGGGTATTATTTTAAGAAAATATAAAAAATATATAGTAAACTTTCTAATTAGGTATTTTGGCATCTTATAACCATAACTTATGCTTCACATTCACAAGTGTAAAAACCGTTCAATGTAGAAACTAAAGATAAATTAATATCACAGTGAGTTGATGGCTTATGGATTATAGAATATATAGAACACGTTCAGTAGTCAAAGCACACCCTTTTAAAAGAGATGGCTGAAGAAATTGCATTCTGTAAGCACTAAACCATTTAACTTTCTAAGATGAGTACTGAGTAAAGGAAATGGGATTGGCCCTGTTGTTCTAAAGGAGCACTTCTCAAACTTGCACATACATACGAGTTATTTGAGGATCTCACTAAATACAGATTCTAATTTCATTGGTCTGAGGTAGGGCCATAGATACTGCCTTTCTTAGGAGCCATCAGGTGGTAGCCATCGTAGGTTTAAGATCTTTTACTTAAAGCCATAAAAACAAAGTACAACCGTTTAACAGGTTCTTTCTTTTACTCTTTTTAACTAGTTTCATCAAAGGTGCCATTTAATATATACAAAAGTGCCCCCCAAAGTATACACATTTTAATAAATGAAGAAACAGAATTAAACTTATAATATTTAATTATAATTTCACTTCTACAATTATAAGAGACACAAAATATAATATACAAGATAACAAATGTTATCATTATACATTGGGTATTACAATTTTAATACTGTTTTTCCTGTCTGAAAATGTGTATACATTTTTTTGGCATCCTCTGTAGCCAAATATTTCTAAATAATTTATTTCCATATTTGACTATGGAACTGATAAAGGAAATTTTGAAGCTTAGTCATGATAATAAGACATCCCCCAAGAAATTGAAAAACAAAATTGTCCTCTAAGAACTATTGATCTGAAGGATATATTTGCAGAGCTGTCTTCAAGACAGGTGCATAATATGATGAAAAGTATTTGCTACTTATCGATGAGAAGTATCCTTAAGAAAGAGAATTGGCCATGGAGGCTCATGCCTATAATTCTAACACTCTGGAAGGCTGGGGTGGGTAGATCACCTAAGCTCAGGAGTTTAAGCAAGAGTGAGACCCCCATCTCTAATAAAAATAGAAAAACTAGCCAGGTATCATGACATATACCTGTAATCTCAGCTACTCAGGAGGCTGAGGCAAGAGGGTCACTTGAACCTAAGAGTTTGAGGTTGCTATGAGCTATGATGTCACAGCACTCTACCCAGGGTGACAGAGTGAGACTCTATCTCAAAAAAAAAAAAGAAAAGAAAAGAAAAGAAAGAGAATTGATCAGCCTGATATGATTTGGGGGGCAGGGAGACTTATAGGGACAACCTTAGTGTTTTTCAAGGGAGGCGGATCTTTAGTAGTAGCCCTGAAACTTTTTTCCTCCCAATGACAAGGCTACGTTGGGTTGCCTAACAGATGCGGTTAAACGTTCTGTATCATTTGATTAAGTCAGCTGGCTGGGGCTCCACACTCAGCAAGGAGCCTTCTGATTATAATTTGTTTTCCCATAGATTTGCTTAAAGGAAAGAATGTGCTGGTTACGCCATTGCAATTACTTCAGTCCATGTGAAAGTAATATACTTCATTACGAGTAAATAGATTGGCATTCTGATTTTACATGCCAGGCTTTCAAGTTTGCTTAATGTGAATCTGCCGCTAGGAAACAAAATTGTCCTTTGTTGTTGACACAGTCAGTTTTTATTGCCTACATGGCTGAGAGCCAGATTTGGACCCTCATTTATTCATAGTGGCCATGAGCCTTCTTATTAGACATCTAGCCAGCCTCTGTAGTGTGGGCTGACTGCTTTCCTTTGTGAAGTGCCCATAACGATGAAGACTGAGTTGCTAGAAAGAAATAGGTGATTTGTAATTCTTAGGAGTAATGGAAGAGTTAATGGAAGAAGTTCTGGAATTGAAAAACAGGTTATGCAGCTAAGTTAATTATAAGAAATAATGCAGGTAAAAGGCATTTAAAAACTATACAACACTATGTAACTCTTTGCTGTTATTAGTTAGCGATAATGTTTTAAATACCTAATTTAACTAAATGCAAACATCACAATGCAATTTCAGAGGCACGCAAGTTGACCAGAGTAACAGCTTAAGAACAGTGAAAGTGACAATGAGAGCTCACATGTGCTGTGCTCTGCTGAGAGTGCTTTAACTCATTTACTATGCGGGGAACCAGATATTCTAGTCAGCCTCAGTTTACCAGTGAGGAAGTGAAGCTGAGAAGTTAAGTCACTTGCCCAAGGTCACAAACCAAAAGGAGCAGTTACAAGATCCAATCTACCATTTACCAAGTGCAGTCTCTGGAAAATGGTTAGTTAAGTAATGGTTGGCTCTGTGCACTTAAATACAAAAGGGAAATGAACAGAGAAATTGGTTTCCCTGCCCTTTATACTGACAGTATAATTATTTCTGTCTACCTAGTCAAACAGAGCATGTTGTCACTGAACATAAATTTATGAATATAGGCCATAGTTAAAGGGGAAAACGTATTATTAAGGAAATGGTTATATAGATGTCTTAAAGGTAAATGATAATTTTAAGGTAAACCCATATTTAATTACAACAAGTGTTTATTTGCAAACCACACTATTAAATACTGTGAAAAAAATGGAGCAAAAGTAGATTACAGGCTCTGTAGGCTCAATGGTTTTTATAACTACCTCTAACCTAGTCCTCCCTGGATTGAATACTACATGGGAATTGTTGCTTGACTATAATTACAAGCAACATGAAAAAGGGTAGAAATTAATATACTATGGCTTACTAGGAAAGGGAGACAATCAGGGAGTGATCCGGAGGTAGTGTGATTTATCTGGAGAAACACGATGAAGGCGGCGATTTTGAACATTCCCAGGGAAAACGGATTTTCAATCGTGACTGCATATTAGAATCACATGAGGAAAATTTTTTAGTACCCAAGTCCATGTCCATCCCCCCCAAATTTTATTCAATTGGTCTGAGGTGGACTTAAATATTAGCAATTTTAAAATCTCTCTAAGACATGCTAATAGGCAGGCAGGATTAAGGACCTCTGACATAAGAGAAAATCAGCGTAGGTGGGAATTATTATCAGGTCTGTTGGACGCATTTCCCTGACATGGGAGGGAGTTTGCCTTCAGTGACCTCTCAGGTGCCACATTCCTCCAGGATTCTATGACATTCTCAGAGGCGGGGGGAGGGTCTGACAGATTAAGAGTGGGATTGACAGGCATATTGAATTGGCTGGAACGCAGATAACTCTGGTGAGAAATAAAAGATAATTCCAGAGAAAGGTGGTAGGTAATCGTGGGGCAGCATAGCTACTGCCCAGGGGGTGGTTATAGGTTTGGGATCATAGGATTTTAGCTAAGCAATGCCCTTTGTAGTGCTGTCTTTTAGACTAATTTTCGGCGCAAATTGTTGGTCCTCAGTCTAGGCGAAGATGTTGATCCCTTCTCAGCCAATCTACTGAATCAGAAAAAATCCAGGTTATTCAATCTGTTTGAGCATTTTAAACGACTACAAGAACAATAGGGAGCCACCATAAACTTCGGAGTTAGAGGACTCGATGTAATGAAAATATTTATAAATTATTTTCGCAGCAGTGTGTACAGAATAATCTGAAAAGTTACCAAAGCTGAAGACAGATGGTGAGCTTTAAATAGAATTGGAATCTGTAAAAGTACCTTACAATTTGGTAAAAAATTTTGTGTAGGATTATCAGTGTGTATCAGCAAGCTGGAGTCTTCGAGACAGATGAGATAATAGTAAATTGTACCTTTATTTGTAACTATCTGTTAATTTAGAGGAGAGACATCTAACTTGTTTATAATTATGATATGTCAACTCGTTTAAAGAAGTTTGGAAAAAAGCAGATTTTCTAAAAAAAAAAACTTCATATATGTAAGCTACTCAAACAAAACACATGTCTAATTTCATAATTTTTTTCTCCTATTTTCTCTTTCAGACTTTTATAGTAATGAATAAAGGGAAGGCAATTTTCCGATTCAGTGCCACCTCTGCCTTGTATATTTTAACTCCACTAAACCCCGTTAGGAAAATTGCTATTAAGATTTTGGTACATTCATATCCTTTTTATGTGACTTGTTCAAATGCAATTTCTACTGGTCAATTTTAAAGAAAATGTCATTCATATGTTAAAATATTTATAAAATTTATTTCAGATTTGTAGCAACTTCGTTAGTTTCATTTGTTTGTTCTCATTAGCCTTCTGGAGTTTATAAGCAGATTATCACAGAATGACTATTATGATTCTAGAAGAAAATATGCAGCTATGATAATGAATATGTAAGTGAAATGCATTGTATGGAAGGAACAAAAGCAAAACCCCTTACACTTCTATTAACTTTAATTAGAGCATCTATAATCACTGCTAAAGGAACATGGTTTACCATGGTTAGTATTGCTGTCTGTGTTCAAACTTGTGTCTACCACTGGTCCTGCATCTTCAGCAGTGAGATTCGCCCTCCTCCCTTCCTTCCAAATTTATTAAACTCATACTAAGTGCCTGTGTCCCTAGTTATGGATGGTTCAAAAAGTTGAACTTAAAACTTAACGTACAATGACAATAAAAAAAGTATATATAAAAAGACTGAATAGGTATGGAGTTCAAGAAAATTCTCAAGTAATGAGAAAATAGAAAGGTAACTTACTGAGGCAGCGTTCAAGAATGGGCATTTGGCTCGGCGCCTGTGGCTCAATCAGCTAAGGTGCCAGCCACGTACACCTAAGGTGGCGGGTTCAAATCCCCAGCCCGGGCCGCCAAACAACAATGATGGCTGCAACCAAAAAATGGCTGGGCGTTGTGGCGGGTGCCTGTGGTCCCAGCTACTTGGGAGGCTGAGGCAGGTGACTCGCTTGAGCCCAGGAGTTGGAGGTTGCTTATGAGCTGTGATGCCATGGCATTCTACCCAGGGGGATAGCTTGAGGCTCCGTTTCCAAAAAAAAAAAAGAATGGGCATTTGGGGCTCTGTGTCTATAGTTCAGTGGCTCAGGTGCCAGCCACATACACTGGGGCTGTCAGGTTCCAACCCAGTCCGGGCCTGTCAAACAAAAAGGACAACTGCAAAAAAAAAAAAAGACAACTACAACAAAAAATATAGCTGGTCATTGTGGCTACTTGGGAAGCTGAGGCAAGAGATTTGCTTAAGCCCAAGAGTTTGAGGTTTCTGTGACCTGTGACACCACAACGCTCTACCCAGAGCAACATTGTGAGACTCTATATCAAAATAAATAAATAAATGAAAGAATGGGCATTTTGTATAGACATATTCCAAACAAATGAAATGCCTAATCAACCGGAGGCATGGGACTGATAACTTTTTGAAGAGCATTTAAATTCTGTAATTCAATGTCTTAATGTCAGAAAGTATTTATATTTTCAAATAAAAGATTTGAAATCACAAATAAACTTCCAAACAGTTGAAGTCTGGATTGAGATCCCAAGAGCAATTAGCACAGGTTTTTGTCAGGAGAGTTTCAGCAGACTGCCTATTTTGGCAGAGCCCCAAATGCCCATTCTTGAATGCTGCTCAGAAAGTTACCTTTCTAGTTTCTCATTACTTGAGACTTTTCTTGAACTCAATACCTATTCTGTCTTTTTATATGTACTTTTCTGTTATCATTGTACATTAACTTTTAAGGTATCCGCTAACCTTCTGTTTAGGTATGATGTGGACTAGATACAGGAGGATAGCTAAATGCCTTACTGGGTTCTCCTGCAGTCTAGTAAAAATTAAAAATAATGTTGCTTTATCAGTATATCCGCCTTTATTATGTATCATCTCCCTTTATTATGTAGTAAACTATAATAGAACTAATTACATCCCTATAAAGATGCTAGAGTATTTACAATAGAATTCTCAATCCACGTAATCTTTGAATTTACCAGGCTATACATCCTCAGGTTTTTTATACTATATCCACTAACCTTTTGTAAGTCAGCAGAAATTTTAAATTATATTTGAAATATAATCTTGCTCACCCCTCATCCTATAAACCTACTAAAGAATGGTGAGTTGACCTTAGAATGCAATTTTATACAACTGATGAGAATGTAAAACAATTCCTACTTGCTTCTCATAAGGATTGCTTTCTATTAAATTCAGTTCTGTTAGCATATGAGGTAAAATTAAGAAACTGAACAAAGATGATGTAGCAGCCTTTGAAGTTTCTTATTATTTTTACTATTGTTTTAAAACAAATAAGATTAATTTTACAGTTAACTTGTGTTGGTTTTTTTTTTTTTTTTTTGCATATTGGATCACATGTAAATTGTTGTGGTAACATACTAACATTTTTTCCTTAACCATAATCTACTTTATTCAGCATGCTTATCATGTGCACTATTTTGACCAACTGTGTATTTATGACCTTGAGTAACCCTCCAGAATGGACAAAGAATGTAGAGTAAGTAGGAATAACTTCTTGGAATCGGAAATGCACACTCAAGTTCTCTAGCAACCTCCTGGGGTTTGGTCTGACTTACGGTTTCCACTTTTTGAAGTCAGGCTAAACATTTCTAAGAAAAAGTTATTTCTATAACATGAAAGAAGATTAGGGAAGTTTTTGGGGGGAGTTTTCCTTCTAATTTCCATAATATAAAAGAAGATACAGGGAGTTCCTTGGGGGAATTTTTCGTCTATGAGGTAAGTATTTTTCAAACACATTCATGGTGTGTCTATTTAAGAGAGGTTATAAATTGCTATATACTTGTTGATAATCAGATATAATCATTGATCCTGAAGTTCTGTCTTAATCATAGTTAAGCATCTGAAGTAAAATACAAGACTTCATGAACTGGGTTTTATCTGATAAGAAAAAGAATTTTAAAATACAGTGATCAGGTAATTTGATGAATAAAATTATTTTATGCTAATACATTGCTATTATTGTGGTAGTCTATCTAGTTAAATAGATTGAGGTTTTAGTATTACATAAATAGATATTTTGGTCACATGCTATTGTATTTAGGAAAAATGCATTTAAGTAGTTATGTTAAGTAACTCAGGTATTTTGGATGTCTAAGTCATATTTAGGTGTGTAGCTTGTTTAGATACAACCTGTGTGCTAAGACACTTTAGATGCGTTCCATAAAAGGAATGAAATGTCTTCGCAAAACTGAGCTGAAAAAAATCACAGGAGTTAAGGGAAAAGCAGAACTAGGGGCAGACCACTCAAAACTTACAAAACTTATAGCAATTCAAATGAAAAGATGCCCAGTTAAGTCTTTTTTGACAGTTGCATCTAAAATCACAGCCTTTGAATCCTTACGTCTCAGATCCTGGGCTTCATCTTTTGTCCCTTGAGATGAAGACCATGAGCAATTGTATGACATCACCAAACTAAAATGCTTCTATTTCATAACAAGTGAAAATGGCAGTTGTACTTACTACTCATGAAATTATTGCATTACTGGGAGGAGAGAAAAGGAAAATGTGCTTAGGAAAACTTGATGTGAAGATCTCTGTATACATTATCCTTGATTTCCTTGTTCCCTCATATGAGAGAAATTTCTATAGAAAACACTTCAAAAATAGCAATCCAAACATTTTTCACATAGAAAACACGGGTAGGCTGTACTATGTAGGAGTAACGTAATAAGACTAAATCAAATCTTTGGGGCTTGAGTGAGTACTCTGAAAAATAAACTTAAATTACACTTTTAGAGAACACAATGTTGAAAAACAAGTACTAAACTTTGGAAGAAACAGAAACCAAAATAACTTACATTGTCAACACTCACCAAAAAAAAAAAGAGAGAGAGACTAGAGGCTAGAAATGCACCACATTGAACAGCACATAGAGAAGTCTTCCACCATTTTGGAGATTCCAATGTAAATGTGATCCAAGTTTAAATAATTTGGCACAATTGCATAGAGACAGTCCCTGATCCCAGGTTAGGCTTAAGAATTTTGTTTATCCTTGAATTTTGGCAATTGTGTAAATATACATAAAATATTAGTGAATCGAAGTATTTTTTGCGATTTTATTGATTCATACACATATCTATACATTACACACACACACATATATAGGAGGTGCCCCCAAAAGTATCTTTATTTTAAGAAAGGAAAAAACTTTATTGAATTTGTACTACTCGGGTCATGTCTGAGTTCTGTAGTTACAAGAGGTGCTCAGTGGGACTTGAACACATCTCTTTTGATCAGTGTATATTGAGTATTTCAATGTTAATATGGTTTTCTTCTGTCCTAAAATGTGCATTGGCACCACCTGTGTATAGAGAGATACAGAGACAGAGGGATCAGGGAAGAGAAAGAGACAGAAACAGTGAAGGAGTTTGTAACTTTGTGCCTCACTCCTATGGATCAAAAAAGAAAATTATATTTTCTGTATTAGGCAAGTCAAATAGCCTTAAAATGAATCTAATACTTAAGAAATTTGAATACAATATTTTATTATTTAAATAAGTGAATCCAAGTTATTTTGCCTCTAAAGTTGTATGGTCCATTGAAGAAGCTACTAGCCACATCTAGCTACAGATGCTTGAAATTTGGCGAGCTGGCTTTGTGGCTAATTGTTGAAATTAGTGTATTTTGGATATATGGTTTAAATAAAATATAATGTAAAAATTACATTTGCTCGCTCCTTCTTTTTTATGTACTATCAGAAATTTGACAAGAAATTTTGTGTCTTGGATTGTAATTCTACTGGACACTGCCAGTCCAGAGGGTCAAGTTTGATGATTATCCAGAAATAAATGAAACCTATTATTCTAGCCTTTAAATAGTTAAAAAGAAGCAGATTCCTGGAGAATATATTTTCTCTTCAGTTTAACCTTTTACTCAGGCTATAAGATTCATTAAAGGAATAATTTCTTTGGCAGGCAGAAGTAAGAAACAAAGATTTTAGTGGATTGAAAAACCACATCGTATAGGATTTGCTATGCTTGAAAACATTCTGCTTTAACAATACAAATGAAATTGTTAATTTGGGCTTGGATGCTTTCCCCAGGTACACATTCACTGGAATCTATACCTTTGAGTCACTTATAAAAATCTTGGCAAGAGGGTTTTGCCTAGAAGATTTTACATTCCTTCGTGACCCATGGAACTGGCTGGATTTCAGTGTCATTGTGATGGCGTGAGTAATTTTCAAAATTTGATAGGCTCAAAGAATGAAAATAGTCACAGCATAAACCAGGTTGTTATGACATATTTTAAATGTAAAGCTTTCTGGTTAGTCCTATTAACTATATCTGTCATATATTTTTAGAATACATATTAGAATGCATATTGCAAGGTAAAGGTATCTGGTAAATAAACAATCAATGAGATTACTTCCATTCACATAGTCTTTCTCATCATCCAAATGAAGCTATTCATTGACTACAATTTAATAGCAACAACTGTAATTTGATGAGTTTTGCAAACCAGTGTTTTCATATTAGTGAGATTTGCATTGTAATAATGCAACAAAAGTTTGCTTCTTAAAAGCAATTTTCAGCATATGGCACCCCAAGGTTGATATCAATTTCCTTTGTTAAACTGAAGGGGCTCTATGTGCCATATCCAGCATTAATTCCTTATTTAGTATAAACTTTGCCAAAACTATCAGTAACTCTGATTTAATTCTGCAGGTATGTAACAGAATTTGTAAGCCTAGGCAATGTTTCAGCCCTTCGAACTTTCAGAGTCTTGCGAGCTCTGAAAACTATTTCTGTAATTCCAGGTAAGAAGAAACTGGTGCAAGGTGGTAGGCCCCTTATATCTCCAACTGTTCTTGTGTTCTGTCATTGTGTTTGTGTGTGAACTCCCCTATTACAGATATGTGACAGAGTTTGTGGACCTGGGCAATGTCTCAGCGTTGAGAACATTCAGAGTTCTCCGAGCATTGAAAACAATTTCAGTCATTCCAGGT
>CAUYQV010171230.1:0-17091 GCA_963574575.1 Galagoides demidoff | reverse complement strand
CAGTATTTTTTTAGTATATTTACAGAGTTGTGCAATCAACCCTATAGTCAAGCTTAGAACATTTTCAGCAGTCCAAAAAGAAACCCCAGGCCCACTGGCTGTCTCCTCTAACACTGCCTCCCATTAATTTCTCCCTACAACACTAGTTAAGCTTTAATTTATGTTCTTTCTCTGTAGGATTGCCTATTCTGGATTTTTTGTATATGTGGAATCATACAATTTGTGGTTCTTTGTGACTGGCTTCCTTCACTTAGCCTAACATTTCTTTTTTTTTATTTTTTATTTTTTTATTAATTGATCTCTGTATACATTGACGCAAACATGGGGTACATTGTGCTGTTTCATATACAATTTGAAACACTTTCATCAAGCTGGTTAACATAAATTTCATGTCATTTGGTTAATCATTGTATCAATACATTTATATTCTAGTTCTAGAAAAGTTCACTTGTACCCTTGTTAGACAGATATATAGGCGATCTTTCCTATCACCCTCCCACCACCCATCCACCCTTCTCCCCTCCCCTCCATACTTCTTTCTAAAAAGGGTGTATTAGTTTGCAATCTCACCAACAGTGTAAAAGTGTTTCTTTTTTTTTTAATACCCATGCCAGCATCTGCAGCTTTGGGACTTTGTGACATGGGCTATTCTTACTGGGGTTAGGTAATAGCTCAAGGTATTTTTTTTTTTAGTTTTATGGGTTTTGAACACATTTATTTGATACATCTTTTCATTAAGGGCTATAAACAAAGATTTTTATCAACTTACATTTGTATACATTTAAGAAATAGAAAATCAACTTCAGTCAGTATTAATTGAAGTCAACCTAAGGAGTCCCAAGAATGTCCCTCCTTAGACAGGTACTTCAAGAAGTTCATGGAAAAATAGAATTAAAAGATAAAAATGAAAAAGATAAATATTATTTCTCAACATAAACTCTATCAAGTTCAAAACCCTTTGTAAGCAGCATCAGCCATTTAGTCCACACCTAAAGAACTGAAAGTGCTGGGAATTTAACCACATTCATTTGGTCTTTTTTATTATTAACTAAAGAAAAATGAGTGGCCTTTAAAGACTTTATCAAGATTAGGAAACAAAAAAAGTCAAAAGGAGTCAAATCAAGATTGTTACATTGATATCTAATCATTTCTCTTTTTTTTACATTTTTTTTATTAATTGATAGCTGTATACATTAATGCAAACATGAGGTACATTGTACTGTTTTCATATACAATTTGAAATACTTTCATCAAGCTGGTTAACATAGATTTCATGTCATTTGCTTAGCCATTATATCAAAACATTTATGTTCTAGTTCTAGAAAAGTTCACTTGTACCCTTGTTAGACAGATGTATAGGTGATCTTTCTGGACCGGAAAGATGGCTCTCTTCATGATGAAGTCCCATCGCTGCCTACTGCACAGCAACCTCCTCCACCAAAGAGAAAGAAAAGTGACAAAAGTTGTTAGCAAATGAAAAAACGCTGACCTAACCGCACATCCCATACTGGGTAGAGTTATAGAACCACCAAGCGATTTCTTTTTTGAAATGAGAACTCCCACGGAATTCTTGAACTTTTTTCTTACTGACAACTTATACCCGGCAAATAAGGGTAAATTTTGGCTTGACTAGCTCTGAATTCAAATGTTCTCTGGGAATTGTTTTTCTGAGTGGTTACATCTCAGTTCCTAGATGGTGTGTACTCTGGGAACAAACAACAGATATGCCTTATGCGCTCATTTGTGCCGCCGTGAGACATGACCACTTTGAAACCATATTTTCTAATTTGCATGTTGCTGACAGTGAAAATTTGGACCCAATGGACAAGTTTTCCAAGTTGCACACGTAATGAGAGATGTATGAAATTGGTTCCAAGTGAAATATACTTCAGCTTTGATGAATGCATGGTTTCTTATTTTGGATTTTCTGGGGGTTTATTGACATGGGCCATGCTATTACTGGGAGACCCATGGTCATCTGCCAGAATCTGGCCAAAGAGGAAGACCTTCTCAGAAGTGTAACCTTGACTCACATTAGGATGGCTCAAATCATGTGATAGTCAAACAGGGAAAGCAAATGTGGTATGCTGAACGTCATAAGAACATTATCTTTTTGGTGTGAAAAATGTGATATTTCCTTACATGTGAAGTGCTCTGTTGAATAGCGTACTGAATAGCAGGTGTCACCATCTTCTGAGATAAGAAACATGATTTTATACATGATGTACAATGTAGCATAGGTTTTGCCTAGAGTTCCACTTTTGGAAGGCCATATAACTCAACAATGGAATAAAATAAAAAAATAAAATAAAATACAGACTTTAGTTAATAAAAAATAGATCACTGTTGGCTCACTGGTTTGATCGTATGTACAGACTCAAGTAAAATGTTAATAATAAGGAAGAATGGTTTGTGAGTAAATGGGAACTCGAAATCTCTAGTCTTCTGTAAATTGAAATGGTTCTAAAGTAAAACAAAAGTTTATTTAACTTTTTAAAAACTAGTATAAATAGAATAGGCACAAAACGTTCTTCCTCCATGGAGAGAAACCAAAATATTAATAGTAAGCAGAGTCTCCTAATTCAAACAGATAATCTAGAAAGGAATGCTAAGATTCACCAGAGAAGTGACCAAAAGCACCAGAAGTGGGTAAGGAGAGCATTCAGGGCCACTTATCTGGCTAACAGGTGGGAGAAGTTCCTGGCCTTGGGGAAACAGTAAAAGAGAAGCCTCCAAGGCTCTATTCTGCGGGATGAGCTTTAACAACATAGACGTGCAATGGAATTCAACTCGTGTCCCTTCAAATTTTCAAAATTTTTTTTTAAAAGAAAAAAAAATAGTGCTATGGAAAAATCCCCTTTATTTAGCCAACAGATATGTGTTGATCAGCTGCAGGTGTCAGGCACTGTTCTAGGAGCTGGCACACGAGATGAACAAAATAAAGTCGTGGTTGTCAAATAGTTTCTGTACCAGTGGGGAAAGGAAAATGAATGAAATGGAAATATCATAAACTTTATCATGGGGTGTTAAATTCTATCAAAAAAATAAGAGAGAGAAGGGAAAGGTGGAGAGGGGAGATCTTTTGGAGAAAGGGCCATTGAGCAGACTTGAATAAATGGGGGAGGGGGTGGTAAAGGGGAGGGTTGTGCAGATATCTGGGATGACAGCATGCTCTGCAGAGGTCACGGCAATGGTGAGGCCTCTGACAACAGTACAGACTAGGGGTGAATGAGGAACAGTAAGGGACCCACTTTTACTGGAAACAAGCCAGAGTGGGTCAGTGTGGGAGCAGAAGTCAGAATGGGGCCAGCCACTATATCTTGCCCCTTACAGTCCAAAATAACGGCTTTGGATTTTAGTCTAAGTACATTGGAAAGCCATTGCAAGAGAGAAAAGAAATTATATTCCCATCTTCCAACATTTTACTATTAAAAATTACAACCAAGCAAAAAGTTTGAATAAACTGCACGGTAAATATCCGTGTACCCGTCACTTGTATTCTGTAATTGTTTTGCTCTAATTGTTTTATCCATCCACTTGTATGTTCATCCATCAAGCTGCCTTATTTTTTGATGCTTTTCAAATTAAGTTTCAGAAGGCACTACACTCAGCACATTATCATTAATTAAAGTTCAGTATTTATTTATGATTCTTTTCATTCCAGGCAAAATTTATGTACTTGGAAATGTGCAAATTTAAGGATATCCGTTCTACTAGCTGTGACAAATGTACACACCTGTGTAATCAAACCTTTCTCAAGATAGAGGCTTCACCTCATCCAGAAAGTTCTTGGATTCTTCTTTGCCAGACAATACTCATCCTTACCCATGTTAGAGACAATCTACGATCCAGTGTTGTACTTTCAGGTATTTCTTCCAATAAACATTAAAAAAAGGTCTATAAAAAGACTTGCTCAGTGAAGTTTCTAATGGCTTTGGTGATAATGCCCCAAACAGAAAAAACAGCCCAGTTATCCATCAACGAATTAATCAATTTTTTTTGTTGTTGCGGTTTTTGGCTGGGTTTGAACCCACCACCTCCAGTATATGGGGCCAGCCCCCTACTCCTTTGAACTACAGGCACTGCCCAATACATCATTTTTTAAAGTGGTATATTCATACCACGGAATGCTCACAGCATTAAAAGCCAATAAACTACGACTACACAGAGTCATCTAGATGAACCTCAAACATGTTTAACCAAGTATAGCCAAACACGAACAAGTACAAATGCTCTATAATTCTATTCACGTGAAGTTCAAGAGCAGGAAAAGCTCCCTCATGGTTAAATACATAAGTAAACAAGTGAGAACCCAGCTTTAAAGGACCCTCTTTCTGCTTAGGGAAGAACAGACTTCACTCTAGATGAAAAAAGGCAAGAGACAGCTTCCTGCTCTTGCCCTAACTGTCTTGATCTGAAGTGCAGAGCCCCACAACTGTGGAATGAGTAAGTGAAGAGCTAAGTAAAAAGACCTGGGGACGAAGGTGTCCTCCCCTAAAGACCAGACTCTCAGGTGAAACAGCGTCTCTAACACTGGGCTGCCGTTCTCCAGTCTGAAACCCGAGGCAGTGCTTACACACACAGCCAGCCAGCTCTTTTTTGTTTTTTCCTGTTTTCCTTTCAAACCTTGATCCAGCAACTTTGCTCGTTGACGTGAAACACACGTGCTAATGACCAAGCAGTGCATTTGGAGACTTCATCTCTGTGTCAGACACCAACTAGGTGATGGAGATTTATATTTCAGCCCATTTATTAGGCTCTCACTGCACACTGAGTTATTAAACAAGGTGTCAGAATGATATAAGGAAATCACGCATGATTGGACAGTTGGGAGAGGCTTAAATGTAATCACGTGAAAAGGATCCCGGTGAAGATAGAAACAGAGACGTTTAATTTGGACTCAGCAGGAGGCACAGGGATAATCAGATAAGAATGTCATGTAATTAGTCAGAACCAGCGCAAAATGTATTGACTGAGACTGGTTAAAATTATGAGTGAGGTGATGGTTATGTTAACCAGTTTGATGTAAGCATTCCACAGTGTATATTAAATCAGCACATTGTACCCCATAAATGCATTCATGTACACAATTATGATTTCATAATGAAAAACAATAGACAAATAGCCTGGAAATAATAAATTAAAAAGAAATAAAATTATGTGATAGGCATGTAAGAGTTTGACAAGCAAGCAAGCTAGCACAGAAGTCCCTTCTGTTACATGAGTTCTGGCAATTTAATTAGAATAGTCTTTGAAGCACCTTCTATGTTTGAGCCAAATATGCAAGAGCCAAACTTTACCAAGTCTTCTTCTGTTCTTCACTAATTGGAAGAGGTTTTTTTTCTCTTAACTACTTACCTATACACATAGAAAACAATGTAGAATTTCACCGTGCGATCATTATAACCATCATCAATACTTTAATCTGCATATACGTGGGTCCTTTTGAAAAATGTGAGATACACAAAAATCAAGGAAGGTAAAGTTCACATGGGCAGAAATAAATGAAGCCTTCCCAGCAACGTGAGTAAACCTGGCAAGTTGAAACTCACACGAGTGAATCAGAATGGATGCCCTCAACCACTGTGTTTCTCGGAAGTGAACTAATGGACACAGTCTGTCTCAAAACTTTTGCAGTGCCCTACGTATAAATTGTATTATAAATATGAGACTATATCCTCTCAGGTATTTTTCCAAACTTGTCATTATATGTCTACATCATCACTTTAATTGATTATAGAAAATTTCATGACGTGAATTGACAGATAGTCAATCCCCTTTTGGTGGACATACAGGTTATTTCTAGTCTTTCAATTAATTTTTTTCTGAAAATAAGGTTTAGCTACTTGAATGCTCCCGCATTACTTCCAGAATGCCATTTAAACAGTTTTTCCTGCTCCCCTCTAATGGAAGGTTATAAATGGCACTACTTAGTGAACGGAAAAGGTTTCTGAAAGCTCATGTGCTACCTAGCAGCTGATGCTTGCAGGATTTTAGCTCACCTAATGCAAGGCTCATTAATCAAGTACCAGGACTCAACCTAGGAAGAAGGATTATGGGCAAAGGACATCTGGCTTTGAGTACAGATAACCAGTTATTGTTAACCCTGTGACCTTGGATAAGTTATTTAATCTCCTTAAGCTTTATTTCCTTCCACATTTACCAAATGGAACTATAAGTTTTTGTTCTCAGAAAGTTGTTGGAGAAGTCTTAAAAGAGAGATGGTGGGTACAATTGAATGAATTTGTTAGAGTTGATTAGGTATGTATGGTTTTGTCCACCCTTCCTGATATCCCTAAGGGGAACAATTGTAACATATATAGTCAAACTTTTGGCAAAGGTTAAATTAAGTTTAATAAACAAATCTAAGTATTCAGGGAAGAGAGAGACTTCCACAAGAAGAGAGTTGGCCATTCAAAGTAGGGAAGGACTTTGAACAAAAAAGGTTGTGCTATGGTGTACTTGAGTCAGAATACTTCCATATCATCCTGACTTTCTCTTTCTTGGCATTTGTCATGGTGGCAAAAACTACTTGTGCTTAAAAAAAGTACTGATCCAAGTAGATCTCCTAAACAGGAATCCTAGACAGACATTGTTTCTCTCCTGTTTACCTTCCTAAACTTAGCACTTCGTAGAAACCCCTGTGCTTATTAAACTGGAAAGATGATGAGCATAATTATAAAGCAGAAGGATTAAGCTATCACATGTGGTAAAGCCTGGTACAGCCATGCTGCTAGGGATACTCCGGATTAAGGAAACAAATCCACTCCTCCCCAAGAACAGAGCCTGGATGGGACTGCTGAGACGTCCAATATCTGTGTCCAACATGCAAAGATCAGGGGAGTGGAGGAGCATAGAGGCATAATGGGGAAGAAAGGACTCATCAACAGGGAGCTGACCGACCATTATTGAAGTCAGCTAGGAAGAGCAGAATTCCAGCAGCATTTTATAAGAGCAGAGTCCAGACTAGGGATCAAGAGCTGACAGGAAGAAGGTAAAGAGTTTAGGTTATTGCAAAGCAAAGGCACAGTGCAGAAACTGTCGATGGAACAGGGAGAACTCACTCAGCGGTCTCAGGGCTATCTTGTTTGGCCAACTTAGGGAAAGGTGTGGTTCAATGTCTTGGAAATACACAACAATGGTGTAGGTACACAATTAAGTAGCTTATTTCAGGTTCATAGTAGAAAACAAACATTCAAAAAGCAGTAAGTACCAGCACCCAGGACCACATACTGATGGATTAGAAGTTGCTCCAGTAGCTCCTGCCCTAAAGGGTAATATCTTAATAACAGCATAGGACAAGGCTTGCTGGTGGATCCCAAAGTGACCAGTCAATGGTAAAATCAACTGTCAGTATTAGGGATGCATCTAGTATCTCTTGCATAGATCAAATATCTGCTATTGCCTTTGCATTTGGATCTTCACAGAGGAGGCCAAAAGCCCAGTTGGTAATAAAAATAAAATGCAATCCAATGCTTTATTAAATTAGCAGAATCCCACATTAGAATCCTCATCAGCTTACAAGATCTTAATCATCGTTTCTCAGAGACTCCAAGGTACTAACCTCCTAATGTTTAAGGATAAAAATTTGGATTCCAGAGCAGTTAAATGGCATGATCTGGGTTACATAAACAGTGATATCAGAGTCAGAACTTGAACGCAGATTTCAGCTCCCAAGATAGACTTTCTTCCACTGGACGTTGTCTTCTTTTTGTGGAATTTCTTCTTTATACCACCTCCCTCGTTCAGTTTAATTATGTTTGCATGATGTTGGTAGACTCAGCTCACTGGTGACATCTAATTATTTTTCTAAGGAAGAAAAATGATTACCCAAAACAGAAACCTACTTACTGAAGCTCCATCAAAGTGACCTACATCCACTGTGATATCTGCAAAAGCGGCCATACCACAAAAGGTCACTGAATTAGCCCAGCTTTGTTCTCTGTGTGGGGTTAGGTATGCCTCCAGCCAAACTCTGAGCCCTTGTGTCTTGACTTTAAAAGGCATTTAGCAGCAAGCTCTTCTTTGACCTGCATGCTTTTATAACTACCAGCTTGTCGACATTTGTGATTGTTCTTTTTTAGTCACCTCCCTATAGGTACCAAATATTTTTCCGCAGCTTCCTGGATACCTAATGAACCTGCTTTGGGACCAGGTGAAATATATTTTTGGAACACAATCACTCTGCACTGTGCAGGTCGTGAATTTCTTTATTATTTGCCATGGCAGGCGTTGCTACCCCCAAAGTTATTATCTATTCAATCTCAGTTCTAACCTGCAAGCAGATATGTCTGAGGAGCCAATTTATTACTGATGTAACAGCACCATGGAAGATGAGTTTGCTTGTTTAAAGAGATGAGCAGCATTGGCAATGCTATCAATTTTCAGAAATCTTGTACATGGGATTTTTTTGTAGTTATTAAAAAATCATGCATAGCAGTGTTTCTATCTTTTATTGTACATTTTCTGGGACTACGCATCCATCATGGCGTATTCCTCTCTAAATGGGCTTGTCTTTCAGAAATGGGTAGCCTTGCAGAGGTTTTCCTAAGTGCTAACTTGGAAGATCAGAAGAATGTGCCATCTACTTTTGGGTCTTGGTTTTGCCAGGAATGACCCATGTGGAACCTAGTACATGGAAGTGAGCCTCTCTGGGTTTCTGGGCATTATGTTTATGTCATCAATATTGTCACTCATTGATATGATTACATTAGCTAAATTCCTGGGCTTTTCAAATTAAGAGAGTTCGATGTAGCATCAGAATAACATTGTGGAATTTTGCCTGTAATGTAAATATTATATATACACACACATACGTGTGTATACATGCACATATACATACATACATGTATGTATGTCATACACATATGATTAAGCATGCAAATTCAGTAAGATGGACCTGAATTCTAACCTTGCTTTCTGCTCACTTACTAAAGGAAATATTTGGCAAGCCAATTACCATCGCTGAATCTATTTTTTATCTAATCTATAAAAATCAAATAAAATTTATTTTGTATCCATGTTCTAAAGATTAAATAATGCTCTTTAATCAATTAGCATAAGTCTTGGCACATAATAGTTGTTATTAATCTTAAATTATTATTTACTATAATAGTAGTAATGATAAATATTTGAAGTGTCCGCCTTTGCAAAGAGATGAGCTAATAGTCGATAAGGGGAGGGCCACAGACATGGGTGAAATTAGCTATCAAATTAAGCAATGAAAGAAGAAATCTTAAAATGAGGGGAAGAAAATATGCTCTTCTGGTGACCTGTAACTGAGACGATCAAAAGACATCATGTAAGGAAGTATAAATTGAGGAAGACTTGGATGGATGGATTATTTGGGGCTTCTTGATTTTTGAGTAAGAGAAAACTGAACTCCAACTAGGTTAAACCAAGAAAAGGAACATATTACCTCAAAGAACTGGGAAGTCTAACCTCAGGCACAATTGGATCCAGGTGCTCAGATGAAGTTTCAAGGGCTCTTGCATCTCTTTGGTTTCTGAATCCTGAATCCCTCAATGTGTTGGGAAAATTATGACATAATCAAGTTGAAAAATGTATGACTCCATATCCAAAGGAAAAGAGAGCCTTTCCCAGAATGTATATGGTATATCCTGGGGAACATTGTAATTGGCCCTGTTTGGGTTAAGTGTCCTCTTTTGGCCAATTGGAATGGCCAAAGGAAGTGGAGTGCTCTTCTAGGACAGCTTGGCTTCTGTGCTCTGTGGTAAGGAGGGAGGTGCTTGACTGGCAGCTTCTCCATAACCACCTGGAATGATGGAAAAATGGTGTCTCAAAAAAAGTGGATATCCTGGAAGAAGAAAAAAGAGTATAAGCCTGGGAAGGCTAAGAGAACAGGTATCTATCATAAGTGATATGATAGGGCAGGTGGAGACCCAGCACAAGGGAGATACATGAGGGACTATCTCAAAGAAATCTGGTAATCAGCCATCAATTTGCCATATATCCCACTAAACTAGACACTCTCACATTCCTTCCCTCAATTGATTAAATAATGCATGCTTCAATAACTGGTCAGCAGTAGACACTAATCAATTTTTGATCAATGAGAGAATATATGAATGGATGGAAGGATGGCTGAAAGAACACACTTTTCACTGAATAATACTGTATTCCCATTTTATAGATAATGAAACGGACTTGAAGAAGTGTAGTGACTTGCCTGACCCTAAAAAGGTTTAGAAATTTGGGGTTTTATCTCCGTTAGCTCTGATTCCACGTGGAGTTTTCCTGTGATCCTCTTAGAACTTTCTCTTCTGCAAACTGGTGCTCTTTCCTAGGCTGACTGACAGAAACCTGAATCCATGAGACCCATGCCCAAATTTCATTTCCAATATATTTATGTTGTTCTTCAATCTTTCGCTTAAGACGTGCAGTAAATTACATTTGTATCCCAGTAACTCACGGACTTCTAGACATTTCCGGATAGGAAGGCCTCTTAAGGGCCATGTGAACCGAAGTACAATGTACAGCAAACCGTAGTTAAGGGATTGCCTTTCCTGCCAGGGAGTGAGGGTGGGAAGCCATGCCTCTCTTCCCTTGTTTTCCACTGACTGACTTACTGCTCTGACCATTCAAGTTGTTTCTCCAGACCTGACTCTAACGAACACCCAACAGAATCTCCCTTGAATAGAGCAGTAGGAGTTTAGAGAAATAAAGAAAGAACATGAAGCCTCTCTCCCTAGTGCAAATACAGGAACACAGTTCCCCAGGTCACAGGGAGGCTGGTGCCCACTAGAACCTGACATATGGCGCACCCACATTAACCAATAACAAGACTGAAGATGGCCATATTGCTTTTACTGTCCCAATACCAACCACCTCTTCACATCATATATCCCTCTAATCATTTAATAAAGACCTGTATGACTGAAAGATGTAAGCCAGCAGGGCTAAAGTTGAGGGGTTGGAGGTTTGTGTACATACTAATCTGTGGGTGGTCCCTCCCACTCTACTTTCAGATTATGCAAAAGCTGAACTTTCTTTTCCTTCTCACCCTCAGTTTTAAGGAAATCTTCACATTTTTGATGCTAGCTATTGGTAGCATGATTCCGTGTCTCTAACTTCAAATGGAGTTTAGGGAATCCTTGTGTTCTCTGTTAATGGGGATGTTTATGCACAGATAACACACCCCTCCCTTTCTACCAAAAATCCCTGGGTGCTTGTTAAACATCTAGACTCCAGAGTCCCTGCTAAACCTACTGAAATGTAATCTTTCAGCATCCTAAACAATTTCAAAACACCTCAGCAAACTCTTTTAAAAACAAACTGTGAGATGCTTAGCATCTCATTCCTTTGCAGTTTTTTTTTAATTTATTTATTTTTATTTTGGGTCCCCTTGCAGAGCAAAACAAATGGGAGAAACTCCTGGTGAAGCAGAATGAGAATAAGAAGTGACTGGGGAAAGGGGACTACAGAGCAGGCTGCTTCCATAGACTCTCAGTCTAAGCCCGGGACCAAAGGAGAACTGGGAAGTCCGTTGTCCTCTATGGAAATCAGTAAAGAAATTCCTTAGTGGACTAAAAGGAGATCTAACATTGAATCCTGCAATCCCATTATTGGGTATCTACCCAAAGGAAAATTAGTCATTGTATCAAAGTAGATACCTGCACTTGTAAATCTATCACGGAACTGTTCACAGTCACAAAGTTATGGAATCAACCTAAAGTGCCCATCAACTGATGAATGGATAAAGACTATATCTATGCTATGGAGTACTACTTAGACGGAACTGGTGACCATCATCCTAAGGGAAATAATCAGGAACATAAGACCAAATAACACATGTTCTTACATATAAGTGGGAGCCAAGCTATGGCTATGGATGGTCATACAGAGTAGCATAATAGACACTGTATAGTCTTAACAAGGGAGAGGGAGAGGGGCATTAAGGGATGGAAAATTATTTACTGGGTACCATGTACATTATTCAAGTGATAAAGAACCTAAAAACCCAGACTTCTCCACTATATAATTTATCCATGTAGCAAAACTCCACCTGTACCCCCTAAATCTTATGAATTAAAAATAATATAAAAGAATAAAAGTCAGTTGTGCCACGGGCTTGTTTATGCGGGCAGGTCATTCCCCAGGAATTTAAGCCTGAAGCTCTGCTTACATAGAACGTCCATTTACCTGCACTGCATTTTGGCCTAAGGTAATATTTCTCAATCTCCAGGTAAAGAGGAATTGCTGGGCATAAAATCAGGTACGTGAAACACGGCTACCTTAAAATAAAAATAATAAGTCATAATAATAATTGAAAAATATCTGCAAATATGTTGCAATGTGTAAAAATGAGTTTTTGCCTGAAAGCTCTATCTTGTGTGTGGCTGTGTCCTGGGTTGAGGTGTTCCGTGTACTTCTTACTGTGGGTTGTAGTCAGAAAAGTTTAAGAAGAATCATTGACCCAGGGGACCGAGAGTGCCGATTTGGCAAATATCTGCGTGCATTTATTTACTTACTGTTCTCATTGCACAGATGGGAAGACTGAGGCTGTGATACAGTGACACACTCTAGATTCAAAGGTACTTTAACCACAGAGGCCAACTGGCTAAAGACAGAGCTCGGGGGAGAATATAAACAGTGTTGCATTGCTATAAGTCCTTCTAGGTCCCGATTCACTGTCTCTCCATGCCATTTAAATAACGCAACCTGCTAACCTTGTACCCCTCATCCCAGCCTTTCCCCTCTGATGCCTTACATAAATCATCAACACCCAGTCCCATACTATAAATGATCTCCGCCTCAATTGCTATGCAGTGTTGTGCTTTCAATGCTTTTTGACAGGAACTTGTGAGGAGTTGATAGAGTCTTGTTTGTTTTGCTTTAACTGAAGGTCAGAACCAAGATTCACCGCCCTCACTGGAGAGCTATCATTAATATTCAGGTCCTCTCTCCTATTTCAAAGGCTCCTTGTTAAGGACTCTCCCAGGGGCCTTCAATGGCAGCTTTATTTTCTGCCTTAAGAATCTCTTCAAAAAATTAACCAATACCTACATAATATATAAGACTCGGTTGGTGGCAAGTGACAGAAAACTAGACTCAAATTGGTTTAAGCAAAGAGAACTCTATTTTTTTTTCCAAGCAAATTAAGAATGAGAAACAGAGCTGGCTAATTTCAGGTTAGGACTGATGAGGCACAAGTGATGGAATCAGGACAGGAGTTATCCTGGTTTACATGGGATTGATTGCAAGTTGTAGGGGAGGGCAGGTGTAATTTCCAGGTATCCTAGGAGTACTGACACTTACGCAAGTCAATGCTTTAAACTAGAAGGTTCCTGAAATTTGGAGTTAATAAGACCCACATTCAATCCCAATTATTTTGGCCTAGTGATCCCTATTCTATTCTTCCCTGAAAATGGGTCAAATAAAGCTAACATCTGAGGACTATAGTAAAGTCCAAAGAAGATATTCATTAGTAGCTTTTGCTCAATGACTACTAACTAAATATCATACAATTCTTAGAGTGATACTGAAAAAGAGACATTTACAATGTTTTCATTATATATTGTACTAAAGAGACCAATAAGGAAGAATGAGAATAAAAAAGAATAAACTTGTATCAAGTTCATTGTAGCTAGCAAGTGGAAAAGCTCGGGTTCAAACCTATGTGGATCTGAGGCAGGGTCTGAGGGCATGGCCTGCAGGATTATGTAAGGACTGTTTTGCTTATCTGTGGTGAAAGATATCATGAAATTACAAAATATTATGTACAGATCCATTTTTTAATTTTTCCTCTTATCAGCTTTCATCAGTGTTTGTGTATGTAATGTGTGTGTCCAAGACAACTAACTCTTCTTCCAATGTGACCCAGAGAAGCCAACAGTGCAGATACCCCTGCCAGTGTTTTCTGCTACTTTCCGTGCTTGGAAAGTCCCTTTTTACATTTTTAAATCAAACAGTTTCCAAAGGACTATAAATTTCCATTTAAATATTAGCACATGACTTCAGTGTCATGGTCAAGGAATGATGTATTCTACATAAGTCCACATCTCTGAGATAACACATGGTTTTTTAACATGCCGTAAGCATTCACCATATTGCTCTGCAACTTGGATGGGTTTATTACATATCAGAATAGCAACTCTTTTAGTACGTGTCAACTAACATCTCTGTTCTACAGATGTTTCAGGATTAAAGATGAAATACACTGATTAATACCTCCCCCAAATCCTGGGATAAAGATGGAAGTATTATACTATCCATTTTGTTGGCCAGCATAATAAATTAGATTAAAGAAGGAATGAAAAGCTCTCACTCTGGGTTTAATGAAAGATGAGTTAATGGAGGAAGCTGGTTAGAGTTGAGCCCCTTTATACCAACATCTGTTACCAAGCACTGTTTTCCTTTTGCACTATCTTCTTCTTATTATTATTATTGTTGACCTTGATAGCATTGCTGCTGTTGCCTTTGGGTACTAAAAGATAATATAAAACAACTAAAATAAACTAGATGTTATTCCCAATGGCTAAGCTATGAGAAAAGTGGAGAATAAGCTGGGCCAATTTAAGGACGTGTAAAAAAAATCGCAATCTTTTAGGGCCATCGCCAAGCAGAAAGAGTCATCTCTAGCTTGGGGTAGGGTGCACTGGGAGACACAGTCCATCCACTCTTCTAGGGGATAAAGGATATGGGGGGATGGGGCTCTTGCTTGCATTTTGCTTATACATGACGTATGTTTTTCTTTGCAAAGAGAATTTCCCACCAAGACTGTAGCTCCATTACGACTTAAGAGACCCATGTGTCTCAGTGTTAAAATACAATCTTTTATCTCACTGCAAAAATGTATAATAAATTTAATTCAAATTATCTCATAGTTGTTTCCCTATAGATTTTACCTTTCTTGTTGAAGGGGCTAATATTACTCTGTTATCAGGTAAAATTGAATCAAACTTCTTTTGTGACGGTTCATAAGGCCCTGACTAGTCTGACCTTAGCTGGCTCTTTCTACTTACTATGGTCCCACGTTCCCATTCATTTACTCCCCTGCAGCAATACTGACCTCTTGCCCTGTATTCTGCTGCAGGACCTTTGGACATGTTATTCTTTCTGCCCATTTATCTCAACCCCCACCCCACTGCCATTGTCAACTACTCTCTATTCCACAACCTCGAGTATCTCATCTTTATAACTATTGCTGATTAAGATGGGTAAATCGGCTTACTTTTTAAATTAGCTAAAACTGACTAAACACTTACATGGCAGGAAATTTCTGTGTATTTAAGTTACTAAAACCTTTGATCTTCATTATACCAACATGCAGCAGGTAACATAACCAACCCCCATGTTTAGACCAAAAAACTGAGAGGTACTGAAGTGAGGCCATCTACCTATGGCCTCATGGCTAGCTAGGAAGTAGAGGGGCCAGGAAATCTTGCACCCAGGAAATCTTGATCCAGAGTTTATGCTCATAATTACAATCCTGTATGTCTCTCAGATTTGCATAATCATTATTATTATTATTATTATTTATCTCTCACCATTTAAAAGTTTCAGGGATTATCATACATGCATGAATTGTTTCTCACTTAAAATACACGCACACAAAGTTATTCACAAATTTGTTTTTGCCCAGAAAGCTAACTCACATCTACTAGCTAGTAAATAGCTAACATACAACTAGCTTTATATCTGGGATCGTTCTGTTCACATTAATATTCATAATCCAGAACTCAAAGGTAGGTTAAAAAAAAAGAAAAGCAGAATTCGCTGAAGAGAATCAAATGACTATAAACCCAGAAGCAAACGTTCAGCCTTACTATTCATTAATGAAATAAGATGCCATTTCCTACGTCTCTAATTACCAAGCATTAAAAAATAAATAATGCTCAATCATTGGCAGGAGTACAGGGAAAGGACTTTGTCAGACATTAGTGGTGGGAGGAAAATTGTTTACAGCCTCAGTGCAATGCAAATTTGGCAACACGTAGTATCTGAGGATTGAAAGTTTATCTTGGCCTTTGACCCAAAAGAAAAAGAAAAAAACACTTCTGATAAGATTAATTCTAAAAAATGTGAAGAGTCAGACTGAGATTTGGGTTGAGAAATTTTCACGGTAGGACTGTGTGTGTAGGTGTTTGTGTGCCTGTGCACGTATAAGCTAAATAAAATGATGATGGTAATGTAAATAGCTAACTAGGGCCAGCTAGTCATCAAACATGTACTGAGTTTAATATATGTTCAAATGACCCTCATGGAGATACTGGGAGGTATAAAGATGAGTGAGGATGAACTGGCTGTGGTCTTTACCTCATAGGATTGATTAGGTAGACACCGTTAAACCCATGGTGAGGAATGATGATTAACTAAGGCTATAACATTATAATGAGGACATCCAAAACCATGATTTGGGAAAATATTTAAATAATGATGATTAAAGAGCTATGAAAGAGAATGGTGGTGAAGCTGGGTGGTCAGCATATCTAAAGCATAAAGTGGATAACATGTAATGCATGTAAACACAGAAGCAAACATACAGAGAAAGGAAACTAGAGATAGAACATTACCAAAATGTTAGCAATGACTAAGAAGTGGAACTATGGGAATTTTTCTCGTTTTTTTCCCCATAAAATTTCTATAGTGAAACAGCTTATACCTGTTACTGTACAATGTTCCTACACCATCCCATCTTCCTAGTGTGTACAGGAGAAAGGCAGGACTCCAAAGGCATTAGCAACTTTCCTGAGGTCACACCAATAAAGAGGCAGAGGCAGGCTCATGGTAGGAGTTAAAGGTATTCCACTGGAATGTTATTTTCAAGTTCACATTCTTTGTGGGATATGGTTTATTGCCTTTTCTTCACTGCCTGTATCTTTTCTTTTATTTTAACTTCCTTTTTTTTTTTTTTTTTTTTGAGACGGAGCCTCAAGCTATCCCCCTGGGTAGAGTGCCATGGCATCACAGCTCATAGCAACCTCCAACTCCTGGGCTCAAGCGAGTCTCCTGCCTCCGCCTCCCAAGTTTTATTTTAACTTCTAAATTAAGTCATGGGTTTTCATTTAACAGGTTTTTAGGTGTGTGTCTCTGTCATAAGTAAGTGTTCCAAACTGACTTTTCTTTTCT
>CAUYQV010171228.1:0-22590 GCA_963574575.1 Galagoides demidoff | reverse complement strand
GCTCACAGCAACCTCCAACTCCTGGGCTCAAGCAAGTCTCCTGCCTCCACCTTCCAAGTAGCTAGGACTACAGGCGCCCACCACAACGCCCGGCTATTTTTTGGTTGCAGGCATCATTGTTGTTTTGACGGGCCTGGGCTGGATTTGAACCCGCCACCTTAGGTGTATGTGGCTAGAGCTTTAGCCACTTGAGCCACAGGCGCCAAAACTTAAGCAATTCTCTTGCCTCAGCCTCCTGAGTAGCTAGGACTATAGGCGCCTGCCACATGCCCGGCTATTTTTTGGTTGAAGTTGTCATTGTTGTTTAGCAGGCTCGGGCCAGGCTCAAACCCACCAGCCTCAGTGTATGTGGCTGGCACCCTGCTGGCTGAGCGATGGGCGCTGAGCCAATCATGGTATTATTTATAATAAAGACCCCCTTGAATATGGATAAAGTGGAGAAGTAAGAAATGAAGGTACACCTACTCTATGGGACACAACAGGGCTCTGACTAGGAAGTTTAGGGCAAAGCATCTCTGTTCCCGTAGTAAATAAAAATATCAGGATTTCAACTATGAGGCATAAACTGGCCACCCATAAGACAGGAACAAGTGCAGAACAGGGGAGGAAGGCTGAGGTCACATGGGGCTGGGGCTGGAAAGGGACAGGGAGTGATTTCTTCTAAGTTACCTTTTCATCTATTGATTCATTTGTAAACAGAGGGTCAAAACAGCAAAGTGTGCTTTGGAACAGTTAAGGAATAAGTCCAACTATACAAATATAAAATGGGAAACAACTGACTGAAGTTTGAGGCTGTTGAGGCTCAAGGACTCCAAGATGCTCACAATTGCTGCTACCCCACCAGCCCAGGTGACAAGCTGATGCCATAACCAGCACCTCCTACCCTTCTGTGCAATCTTAAACGTAGTAGGTCTGGCCCATGCTGTGCCTCAGGCTTCTGGGGCAGGAGCCCCAACGCTAGAAACAGCATGTGGCATGCATCTGGCCTCCTCAGAAAGACTTTCTGATTAGGGCAGATCTCCCTTCTGGTCACATTTTAGTTGTAATCAAGAAAAAACAGAAATGAAAACTGAGCTCTAACTAAACACTTTACATCAATTCTCTCACTTACTCTCTAGCAACTCTATGAAGTGAGTTCATGCATCATTCCCATTTCACAGATGAAGAAACTAAGACAGAGACATATCATTTAGCTAGTAACTGTAGAGATGCTACTCAAATGGATGGTCTGAGCCTGGGGCCACACTCCTAAGTACCATGCTGCTGCCTGCCCTGGGCACGCAGACAGAAGCAGCTGAATGGGAACCAACACCTGTGAAGTTTTTTAGAGAAAGCTAATGAGATGACAGGTCAACCTGCCAGAAGCCTGGAGCAAGGGGGTGCTGTCCAGTGGGGCTCCATATTCTCCAGGCGTGGAGGGTAGCGAACTGGCCAGCTCACACTTAGCCAGACAGGAGCAACCTTCTTCTCCCAGCCTATACTGTGTCTATGTGTGTCTCTATGCGTGTATGTTTGCAGGACTTGCCAAAGCTGCTCAGTAATTGGGCCCTCAGCCATGCAGAGCCACTCCACATCAGGTTGGCCCACATGTGTGACCTGGTAAAATGCCCCCAGAAGCTGTTGGGAGCCGTTAATGCAGCTGCAATGTGCAGGCTCAGGCGACAGGTGGCAGTGCAAACTTCAGCCATGCCATGTTACCTGTGAGCCAGGAGAGCAGGGAGTTCCGCTTGCCAGGCGGACACCCGGCCTGGGTTGAAGGCACTGGAGCAAAAGAGGAGAAGGTCAGTGATAACATGGAGACGGGCAGGCCATGGAGCCACAGGGACAGAGGCAGGCCTGATGGGAGCCAGGCAGAGAGGGGGCAGCAGTGGAGAAAGGGACATGGGAGGCACTTAGGGCAGACCACCAAGCCCAGGGCAACGAAGAGCAGAAGCTGGCCAAGTATGCCCTGTCATCTTACCTCCCTTCTGGCCACTGCAAGTGGGATCTGAAGGCCTACAGTCAAAGGACAGAGCCCAGAACTCTGTCCGGCCTCTGAGGCATACATGCAGAAAGAGAGCCTGGGGAAAGTCTCCCACGGCTGCATGCCCTTCTCAGCAAGATCTGCCCAAGCTGGATGGATGAGAGGCACTCTTGGGAGGGGAAGGGACAGGCAAATCCTCTCCAAGTCCAAGTTTTCTTTTTTTGTTTTTTGAGACAGAGTCTCACTTGTTGCCCTTCTTAGGGTACCATGGCATTGCAGCCCACAGCAACCTCAAACTCCTGGGCTTAAGTGATTCTCTTATCTTAGCCTCCCAAGTAGCTGGGACTACAGGTACCCGCCACAAGGCCCGGCTATTTTTAGAGACAGGGTCTCACTCTTGCTCAGGCTGGTCTCGAACCTGTAAGCTTAGGCAATCCACCGGCCTTCGCCTCCCAGAGTGCTAGGATTACAGGTGTGAGCTACTGTGCCCGGCCAGGCCCAAGTTTTCTAGGCAGGGCGCAACTGCTCTGGAGCCAAGCTCTGGAGCAGCGGTTCTCAACCTGTGGGTTGTGACTCACAAGAACTGTATTAAAGGGCTGGAGCTTTAGGAAGGTTGAGAACCTTAGAGCCTCTGGAGCCTTGTCTGCCCTGCTCTGGGTGCCTGTGATACCCAGTTCATCCTGCTGGAGGGACAGAGGACACAGTGTCAATATTTATGGATACTCTGGCCCCCCGGGGTCATTTTTGCCAAAGAAAGAACAGTGACAGACACAGCACAGAGTTCCTCTAGGAGCTGTACACACACCCTACCAGAACAACCCATTCCCTAGCACCAAAGTGGACTTTTGCTTTCCACTCACAGCAACCCAGGACCCCTCTTCAAGGTCAGAGGGCTCTCATGGAGTGAGGGGTTGAGCTGGGTGAGACTTGGGCCTTGTACCCCAGCCACAAAGCATCTCTGCCAGGGAAGCCTAAGCCACCCAGAACTGGAGAGGTTTCTGGGGCAGCCAGAGAAGTCCTTCCCTAAACCCTCCATAATACTCATAGAAGGGTACTCCATCCCCTCTTTGTCTGCTCTCAAGGTCCTTTGTTCTATTAACGCTAACCTCTAAGCAAAGGGCAGTGGCTGAGTACCCTGAAAGTACAAACACATGTGCAACCCACCCTGGTACACAGGCCCTGGCCTGGCTCCCAACCATGGGCACTTTGGACACCTGGATTCTCCATCCTAGCCCTCACGAGCAGGACCCTACAGCCTACTCCACCTGCCTCTAACTCTCCATCTGTGTCAGTGAAACCCCTCAGCACTTGCCCTGCTGCTCCATTCTGCTCTTGCCATGCTTTCCCCGCCCCAAGACTATTGACCACTTCCCATGTCCTTTCATAGCCAAACATCATCTACTTTGGGGGGCTCCTAACACATCCCCTCCTCCCCACAGTCCTCCTTCCTCACAGGCTGGTCTCACCCCCTCAGGAAATGCCTTCCACTCCCCCTAGGTTTTTGCTCAAAATCTCCCTCATTTCTTCCCCTCTATCCCCTGGGCTGTGTCCAAAGGGGCAGGCCACTGTGTTCTTCCTAGCTACTTCCTCAGGCCTCACCAGTCTCCTTATGCCCCAAGCCACGTGGCTATTAGACTCTAGGACTACCTTCAAATCTAGGTGTCAAGCGATGCCTCCCTGGCTCCTGGTAGGCCAGAGGGCAGCGCAGACCCAACCCAGCTACTCACCAGAGGGGACAGAGGTCAGGGCCATGGTCCCATAGTAGGAGAAGGCGCCCGTCTCAAACTTCATGTTCTCCTTCCCTGCCTCCACCTCCACCTTCCCCTGGAAGCACAGAGTGACAAAGAAAACACAATAGAGGCAGGAAACAAGGGACAAGACAGGAGGGAGAAGTGAGGAAGGAACAGGAAGGTGGAGCAGGAAGAGCACAGAGCCCTGACCTGTGGGTACGGGGAAGGGTAGGCCTTGCAGGCAAGCAGGGCTCGAAGGTGATATGTGGTATAGGAAGGGCAGGGGCACAGCCCACCCAGGCCCAGCACCAGTGGTGCCCACCTGCAGGATGAGGATGAAGTAGTCAGCAGGCTTATTGCGGGTGTACAGGTAATGGAGGGCGAGGTACTTGTTGTGCTCATCAAACTTGAGTTCCTGAATGACATCTGGGTACTTGAGCAGCCGCAGTAGGATTTTTTCTGATATCAGAGAGGGGCTAAACTGGGGAACCTCTGTAAAACAAGAGAGGGGAGATTCACACTGGGCCAGGTTGGGTGGCCCTCCAGCTCAGCCACTGCTATGCCTGCACCCAAACTGCAGCAGACCATTCTGTGCTCTCTCCCTGCCCAGGCCTGCAGGTTCTGTGCCTCACTGGGAAGGGAGCACACATGACTTCTGTCTGGTCAGAGTCTGTCTGCCTACCCAGGCTGAACAGTGGCTCCTGCAGGAACAGTGTACTACCTTGGGCAAATTACTTAACCTGTGTCTCAGTTTCCTCATCTGTAAAACACAGATAAAAACTTCACAGGGTGGGAGGCAGGCACAGTGGCTCACACCTGTAATCCTAGCACTTTGGAAGGCCAAGCGGATGATAGATTAAGCCTAGGCTAGGAGTGTAACACCAAGCTAGACAACATAGGGAAACTGTCTCTACAAAATTTTAAAGGCCAGATGTGGTGGGTCACACCTGTAATCCCAGCACTTGGGAAACTGAGGCAGGTGGATTGCTTGGGCTCACAGGTTCAAGACCAGCCTAAGTTAGAGCGAGACCTGTCTCTAAAAATAGCTGACGTTGTAGCTGGTGCCTGCAGTCCCAGCTACTTGGGAGGCTGAGGCAAGAGAATCACTTGAGCCCTAGAGTATGAGGTTGCTGTGAGCTATGACATCATGGCACTCTCCTAAGGGTGACAAAGTGAGACTCTGCCTCAAAAAAAAAAATTTAAAAATTAGCCAAGCAACGTGGCTTGAGCCTGGAGGTCCAATCACTCTGGAGGCTGAGGTGGGAGGATCCCTTGAGCCCGGGAATTCAAGGCTTCAGTGACCTAAGATCAGGCCACCTCAGTCCAGCTCGGGTGACAGAGCAAGACCTTGTCAAAGGAAAAAAACTTCATAAGGTGGGTGGAAGAGTAAATGGGATACCATGTGCAAAACTCTGAATAAATGCCACTATAATTATTATCATTACCAGGAGGAAAAGTAAAGGAGAAAGAATTATTCCACCAATAACAAGCGAGGGGTAGGGGCTCGGTGCCTGTAGCTGAGTGGCTAGGGCACCAGCCACATGCACTGGAGCTGGCAGGTTAGAACCCAGCCTGGGCCTGCCAAACAACAATGACAACTACAACCAAAAAACAAATATAGCCGGGCGTTGTGGCAGGTGCCTGCAGTCCTAGCTACTGGGAGGCTGAGACAAGGGAATCACTTAAGCCCAAGAGTTGGAGGTTGTTGTGAGCTGTGATGCCACGGTACTCTAACAAGCAACATAGTGAGACTCTGTCTCAAAAAAAAAAAAAAAAAAGGGAGGGGTGGGAAGGGAGGGGAATTGGTGGGGAGGGCATGAAGTAGGTAGGTGTTATCTAATCTGTCACCCAGACTCCCAAGGAAGCTTTGAATCAGGGGTGATGAGAGAAATGTCAATAATCTAGAGCTAAGTTCCTGTAAAAACCAGCACACACAGGCAGAGGAGCAGCCAGAAATGAGAACAGAACTGTACACAGGCTCTTCAGAGTGCGTGAGCAGGCGAGGGGTATGTGCTATACTGCAGGCCTACAGCCTGAGGACTGGCCACTTTCCTTCCTACTCCACAAGCCCTGAGGGGCCTGGCAAGCCCAGGGACTAACTGATGCTTCTTAGATGCTGGCAGTGGTAGCCCATTCACAGCAGACAACTTGCTGGGAGAGCCCTGGGGATGTAGGAGATGCCTGGCCCCTCATCTCCAGGCAGGGGGGAGGGGAGAACCCACGCCTTCTCCCTCCATGACTGTATTTCCAATAACACAGGACGGTCTTCCTCATGTTCTTACCTGTGGCTAGGAAGCGATGAGCAGCCAGAAGGAGCTGAGGGGAAATTTTCACTTTGAGTTCACTGTCAGTATCCTTGAAGGCTGAGAAGTCCCGCTTGTTCTTCTGAGCCACCCGTTTCCGGCTTCGGTTGTCAGCTGCCAGAGGAAGAACATGGAGTCCCCTGAGGACTCAAGAAGAGACTGGGACCTGCTCTCCAGCCCCTTCTGGTCCCACACAGGAGCAGCAGTCTTTGGCCAGGCAGGAGTCTGGGTTGATGCCAAGGCAGAAGGAAGACGGGGAGATGGGGGGGGCAGGGGAATGGTGGCCTCCTCTCACTGCTTGCAGCACCATGCTCCTTCTCACCCTGATCAGAGTAGGGCACCTGGTCACTGGCCCATAAAGTGCTAGGAACCCCTGTGTCCGTCTGCCCAATGGCCTTTCCAACTAGGGACACCAGATTTCAGATCCCAGCAGAAAAGAGATGTTGGGGCCTGGGGAGAGGGCTGAACTCACTGAACCTGTCCGACTCGTCCAGGATCTCAGACTTGATGATCTCCTCAATGACATCCTCCAGGGTGACCAAGCCCAGGACCTCGTAGAAGGGATCACCCTCGCCTTCATTGTTCACCTTCTGCACGATAGCCAGGTGGGACTTCCCTGTGGGGATTATGCAATGAGACAAACAAGAACACAGGGCCAGGGATAAGACTCCCTCCACCAAATGAGAACACATCTAAGGTCATGAGTCACTGGGCGGGGTCATGGTGGTTTTTCCCTTTTCCATATTTTTTTTTTTTGAGACGGAGCATCAAGCTATACCCCTGGGTAGAGTGCCATGGCATCACAGCTCATAGCAACCTCCAACTCCTGGGCTCAAGCAAGTCTCCTGCCTCCGCCTCCCAAGTAGCTGGGACCACAGGCGCGCGCCACAACGCCCGGCCATTTTTTGGTTGCAGCCATCATTGTTATTTGGCGGGCCCGGGCTGGGGATTCGAACCCGCCACCTTAGCCGATTGAGCCACAGGCGCCGAGCCAAACCAAAAGTATTTTTAAAGGCATTTCATTAAGGACATTTCTATAAATAGGATGAAAACGGCAAGGCCCTGCCTTGTGCTGTTTTATCAGAGGCTCCTCAGACTCTGGGGAGGGGAAAGACCCACACTAATAAAGGCACAGTGAGGCCTTGGTGGAGGACAGGTATGTGCCACAGGTCTCCTTGATACAGAGGGTCCAAGGCTGCCCCCTACTCCACAGCAGGGTGGGGGGTGCACACAGCTCTCCTGGTCATCCTCCCCTGCAGATACCCAGGGGCTGGGAAACTGCCCAAAGCAAAAGCTGTCATTCCCAAAGCTATGTGACAATTAGCCTACTGTGATTTGGTGGAGCAGAGACTATAATTAGAGACCCCTCCAACTCAAAGCAAGAGAGAAAGTGTGGAGGCAGGGAGTGAGGCAGGACCCTCCACAAAGCTTTGTGGGATGGCAGGGCTTCCTAGGCCCTCTTTTGAGGTGCCCACCCTTTTGTTGTACCCAGTCACAGCCAGCAACAATAGGCAGACAGCCAAGAAGGGCTTGGCCCACACTACAGGCTGAATGGAGGTGTGTGTCCCACACATGGGACACAGATTTAAAATGTCCTAATGGGAAAAGCCCCACCCCACACCCCAAGATCTGTGAGGTCAAGTCAGGGTCTCTTAAATGCCTTCCCCTTCAGAACCCAAACCATATGGCCTCCTCCTAAAGACTGAATACCGCTGCTAGAAGATGTTTTCTAGGTCTTTAAGGCCACAAAAAATCCCCAGCCCTGAACTCCTGGGGGCCTCTTAGGAGAATAGAGAGAATGCTAGGTCTCTGAAGTAAAAATTATCATAGTATATTTCACGTGATGAGAGGGAGTCCTGTTTTGTGAACGTTTTCACACACATGCCAGGCACTGTGATACCATATTTCCCACTACTGGTTGTAAGACAGAACTCAAAATTCCTTAGCATCTCCTTAGCAAATTCCTTGACTCAAAATTCCTTAGCATCTTTCTAGAGAGAAGCTAATAAGTACAAATGATCTGCCAAGGTCCTCTTGTAGGACAGCAGCCGGTCAGGGCCAGGACCCTGCAGGGGTCTTTCCTCTGGGCCTGGGTAGCCAGATAAACTATGTCACCAAACAGGGATGAGAATTAAAGAAAGGAAGCTTTTATAGGTCAAGTATCCCTTATGTGAAATGCTTGGGATCAGAAATGTTTTGGGCTTGGGATTTTTTTGGATTTTGGAATATGTGCAGAATACATACAAATCCAAAAATTCAATATCTGAAATGTTCTAATAAGCATTTCCTAGCTGGACACAGTGGCTCACACCTGTAATCCTAGCACTATGGGAAGTGGGTGGATTGCTTGAGCTCAGGAGTTCAAGATCACCCTGAGAGGGCGGCACCTGTGGCTCAAGGAGTGGGACGCCAGCCCCATATACCGGGGGTGGCAGGTTCAAGCTGGCCCTGGCCAAAACTGAAAAAAAAAAAAAAAAAAAAAAGAGACCACCCTGAGCAAGAGTAAGACCCCATCACTACTAAAAATGAAAAAAATGAGGCAAGAAGATCACTTCAGCCCAAGAGTTTGAGGTTGATGTGAGCTATGACGCCACGGCACTCTACCCAGGGTGACAAAGTGAGACGCCATCTCAAAAAATAATAATAATAAGTATTTCCTTTGAGTACCATTTTAGAGCATTTGAAATTTGCTCAACCTATATACCTTCTAGACTGGTGCTCTCTTAAAAGCCTGGTAGGGGCCAGGCACAGTGGCTCATGCCTACAATCCTTGCACTCTGGGAGGACCAGGCAGGTGGATTGCTTGAGCTCACGAGTTCGAGACCTGTCTGTCGGGGGTCCCTTTGTGGACGCCACATTTCCGGGCACAGGACTGGTTGGTCTCCGGTCCTAGCTTAACTAGGTTCTGGACATGGACCTATGCTGTTATCTTGCTCAGGAACAATTGCTCTTAGGTGCCTGAGGGCTATTTACTTTAGCCGAAGGGAGAGAGAGAGAGAGAGTCTTTGAGAGAGTAAAGCAGTCTTCTAAGAAAGATAGATCTTAGTCTTTAGCAGAGCTTAGTGATCTTCAGCAGAGAGACACGTGCAGGCGTCCTGCAGGCAGAAGTGACAGAGTCAGAGTAAGCGGTCCGTGATAGAATGCGCACGCTCCTGACTGCCTTCTCCTCCAGCCTAATATAAGGCTGATCTCATGCCTCTCAACACCACAGGTATAGAGACTGCCAATTCACCAATGCTCTCATCTCCCGAGTTCTCGTGCTTGTTAGGAGAGCCAAATCCCTCTCCATGCCCTTTTCACCAAGGTGTTCCATTATTGAGCTATACAGGTAACTGTATAGCTCACTCCTCCTAGCCATAGGTTATATGGGCTGCTACACCATCCCTACTAAAAATAGAAAAATGGAGGCAAGAGGATTGCTTGAGTCTCAGTTGAAGGTTGCTGTGAGCTATGAGGCCATGGCACTCTACCTAGGGCAACAGCTTGAGACTGTAACAAAAATAAATAAATAAATAAAATATAAAAAACCTGGTAGTTCCTAGTGTTTTAGAGTGGGGGAGATAAACAAGCCCTCACGCACACTTTGGTTAGTGTGTAGGTGAAAGGAGGAAGCTGACTAGGCAGGATGTCTCAAAGTTATGGGTCCCTAACCTTAGATCAGTAGTTCCATTTTTAGGAACTTAAGCCATGAAGATGCAACCTTCACAAAAGCAGAAAGCCATAAAAGCAAGGGGATTCATTGCAACGTTCTTTTCAACAGCCCCAAACCAGAAACAACCTGAATCAAAAGCAGCAGGGCATAGGCACTCAACAGCAGCCAAGGCCACTCCAGGAGGATGTGGCAGAGCTGGATGGACAAAACGTGGAACGAAGCCCAAGATACAATATTTGTGGGAGAGCAAGTCCCAGGACAGAATGTTTGGTGCCACCCTATGCGGAAATCAGAGAGGGGTGTGTGGGCTTCAATTGCCCTGGAAATATCTGCAAGAAGTAAGAGTGATCACTTTTGGGGCTACTTGTAGTTGGGGGAGGAGGCCTATTTTCCCTTTCTCTATAGCTTTCTATACTGTTCCACTTGATGGGCATGGGTTTTTTTTTTTTGAGACAGAGCCTCAAAAAAAAAGGGACACTCTACTGTCCCCTTGGGTAGAGTGCCGTGGCATAATAGCTCACAGCAACCTCCAACTCCTGGGCTCAAGCAAGTCTCCTGCCTCAACCTCCCAAGTAGCTGGGACTACAGGCGCCCGCCACAATGCCTGGCTATTTTTTTGGTTGCAGCCACCATTATTGTTTGGTGCGCCCAGGCTGGATTTGAACCCACCACCTTAGATGTATGTGGCTGGCACCCTAGCTACTTGAGCCACAGGCGCCGAGCCGGCATGTTTTACTTTTGTAAAAAAAGGTGTTTTGGGGGTTTGGGGTTATTTTTGACAGAGTCTCACTTTGTCGCCCTCAGTAGAGTGCTATGGCATCACAACTCACAGCAACCTCAAACTCTTGGGCTCAAGCGATTCTTTTGCTTCAGCCTCCCAAGTAGCTGAGACTACAAGCACCTACCACAACAGCCTGCCCAGCTATTTTTAGAGACGGGGTCTCGTTCCCTCTTGCTCAGGCGGGTCTCCCACCTCAGGGGCAGAGTGCTAGGATTACAGGTATGAGCCACCGCACCAGTCTATAAAAAAGTTTTAAAGCTGAGAAAAAATTAGGAGGAAAAACAAAATTAAGGGGGACAAAAGGAAACTGGTGAGAATCTCTATAGTGAGCAGGAAATGGGACTGTCTCTTTGGACATGGTTCAGTATGCAGCCCCTTGCTCATACTCTAAGGCAGTGATTCACAACCTTCCTGATGCTGCAACACTTTAATATAGTTCCTCATGTTGTGGTGAGCCCCAATCATAAAATTTTTTTCATGAAGTAGCAATGAAAATAATTTTATGGTTGGGGGTCACCACAACATGAGGAATTGTATTAAAGGGTCACAGCATTAGGAGGTTTGAGAACCACTGCTCTAAGAAGTCAGAAAACATCCTCCCCCACTGAAACCCCTCATTGCCCCAGAGGCTGGGACCAAATCCCAACCAACGAATATCACAGGTGCACTGGGCTTTGCAGGGAAAGTCTAGCGCTTTTCTAAAGGGCAGAAACAGGGGTGGATGTGGAGGTTTACACTGTAATCCCAGCAATCTGGGAGGCCGAGGTGGGTGGATCGCCTGAGCTCACAAGTTTGAGACCAGCCTGAGCTAGAGCAAGACCCCTGCCTCTAAAAACAGCTGGGTGTTGTGGTAGGCAGCTGTAACCCCAGCTACTCAGGAGGCTGAAACAAGAGAATCACTTCAGCCTAGGAGTCTGAGGTTGCTGTGAGCTATGACCTTACCGCACTCTACCGGGGAGACAAAGTGATTGTCTCTAAATAATGAGCTGATTCCTGGAACAGGATCTTGGTGCCAGTCTTGCCGGCTGCCACCTGAGGTGTTTGTAGGATCCACTCGTGCATGTGGGTGCCCTCTGGTGGCAGCCACCTACATGTCAGGCACCTTGTAGATGTGCCACCCTGGGGCACAGTCTTCCCACCTGCTCTGTGAGTTACAGCTTCAGGCACTGGCCTTGCTGATGACTAGCCAGGGGGAGTCCCTTATAAAGGCTCCAGGCTAAGGGGCCAGTCATCCTCTGCTGAGCCAGCATGAACCCCTGGGCTGTATTCGCCTTTTTCTAATTTGTGTGCCAGAGGGGACAACTTTTAAATTTCAATTTATAACTGTACTTTTAGTTTTATTTATTATGCTTAGTAGAAATTGAGATAACTTAATATTTGCATAATGATAGTGCCTGTGATTCTAATTATATACTAGAATAATAATTTATGTCTTTAGGCTCGGCGCCTGTAGCTCAGCGGATAGTGTGCCAGACACATACCCCAGAGCTGATGGGTTCGAATCCAGTCCAGGCCTGCCAAACAACAGTGACAACTACAACCAAAAACTAGCTGGGTGTTGTGGCAGGCACCTCTAGTCCCAGCTACTTGGGAGGCTGAGGCAAGAGAATCACTTGAGCTCAAAAGTTTGAGGTTGCTGTGAGCTGTGATGCCACTGCACGCTACCCAGGGCATTAGCTTGAGACACTCTCTCTCTCTCTCTCTCTCTCTCTCTATATATATATATATATATATATCCTAAGCCTAATTTTAAAGTAAAACAAGATTTACTTTTTTTTTTTTTGAGACAGCCTCAAGCTGTCACCCTGGGTAGAGTTCTGCAGCATCATAGTTCATAGCAACCTCCAACTCCTGGGCTCAAGCGATTCTCCTACCTCTGCCTCCCAAGTAGCTGGGACTATAGGCACCTGCTACAACGCCCGGCTATTTTTCAGTTGCAGCCGTCATTGTTGTTTGGCAGGCCAGGGCTGGATTAGAACCTGTCAGCTCAGGTGTATGTGGCTGGCACCTTAGCCACTTGAGTCACAGGTGCTGAGCCAAGATTTATTATTTTTTCCATTTTTTTTTAAATTTCAAATTAATATCATGGTACAGGCAGTGCCTGTGGCTCAAGGAGTAGGGTGCTGGCTCCTTATACCAGAGGTGGTGGGTTCAAATCCAGCCCTGGCCAAAAATTAAAAATTGTAAACGGTTTCCTTGGTTTGGGGGCAGCACCTGTGGCTCAAAGGAGTAGGGTGCCAGCCCCATATGCTGGAGGTGGTGGGTTCAAACCCAGGCCCGGCCAAAAACTGCAAAAAAATAACATAAATGTTTAGGTTACATTGTTTTCGGGGACAACTTTTTGTTCTGGCAGAACCTTCCCTTTCCCTGGCCAGAGAAACTCCAGTCAAGGTCATTGATGACCTCCAATGTGGGGTCTTATTCTCAGGTGATTGCTGACCAAGAGTCACTTACTCTTTTCTCCTGGAAAATCTTCCTCCCTTAGGCTTCCAGGACACAGCCTGTGGCTCAGTGAGTATGGCACTGGCCCCATATACCAAGGGCGTCAAGTTCAAACCCGGCCCAGCCACACTGAACAAAAAAATAGCTGGGCAGGGTGGTGCCTATGGCTCAAAAGGGTAGGGCACCAGCCCCATATGCTGGAGGTGGTGTGTTCAAACCCAGCCCTGGCCAAAAAAAAAAAAAACCCGAGCATTGTAGCGGGTGCCTATAGTCCCTCCTACTCCAGAGGCTGAGGCAAGAGAATCACCTAAGCCCAGGAATTGGAGGTTGCTGTGAGCTGTATGATGCCAAGCCACTCTACTGAGAGAGAAAAAGTGAGATGTCTCTACAAAAAAATTTTTTAAAAAATATTCTAGGCCAGGGTGGTGCCTGTGGCTCAGTGGATAGGGCACTGGCCCCATATACCAAGGGTGGCAAGTTTGAACAGCCCTGGCCAGCTAAAACAGCAATGAGAATTGCAACAAAAAATAGCTAGGTGTTGTGGTGGGCACCTGTAGTCCCAGCTACTCGGGAGGCTGAGGCAAGAGAATCGCTTTAAGCCCAGGATTTGCAGGTTACTGTGAGCTATGACACCATAATACTCTACCAATGGTGGCTCAGTGCCTGTGGCTAAAGTGGCTAAGGCACCAGCCACATACATCTAAGGTGGTGGGTTCGAATCCAGCCCGGGCCTGCCAAACAACAAAGATGGCTGCAACCAAAAAAAAAAAATAGCCGGGTGTTGTGGCAGGCACCTGTGGTCCCAGCTACTTGGGAGGCTGAGGCAGGAGACTCGCTTGAGCCCAGGAGTTGGAGATTGCTGTGAGCTGTGATGCCACCGCACTCTACCCAGGGGGACAGCTTGAGGCTCTGCCTCAAAAAACAAAACAAAACAAAAGAAAACAAAAACACTTTACTGATGGCAACAAAGTGAGACCCTGTCTCAAAAAAAATAAAAATTAAAAAAATATTCTAGACCAGATAAGGTGGCTTATGTCTATAATCCTAGCACTCTGGGAGGCAGAGGCAGGAGGATAGCTTGAGCTAAGGAATTTGAGACCAGCCTGACCTTGAGCAAGACCTCATCTCTACCAAAAATAGAAAAACTAGCCAGGCATTGTGGTGGGTGCCTATAGTCTCAGCTACTTGGGAGGCTGAGGCAAGAAAATTGCTTGAGCCCAAGAGTTTAAGGTTGCTGTGAGCTATGATACCAGGGCAACAGAGTGAAACTCTGTCTCAAGAAAAAAAAATTCTAATATTGCTTCCTCTGGGACTCTGGTGTTCCTGAGTCTTTTTATATCCAAACACTGCTGGAACGGGGCAAGCAAGTTGGCTGAGAGGCACCCAGTGAAGGAAGTGCCTGGCCCTGGCCATGCCCACTGTCTCCTCTGAGCCTTGGCAGGCATAAGCAGGCCCATTCTGCCCTTTGCCGACCTCTATCTACCAGGTGGGACCTTCCCCTCTACAGTCAAATAGCATGTGAGGCCTCCAAAATCCCAGAGGGTGGCAGACCACAGGCAGCTAGCTTTAGCCCCCGTTATGGCCCCTTCCCATCTGTTACAGGTCACAAACCAAGGGTTGAGGAGCCAGAGGACCAGACACTGTCAATTCCCCCTTACCCTTCCTGTCCTATAGCCTCCCCAACACTCCTTTATCCTTCTGCCCTCATCTCCTTTTTAGCCCTGGGTGTCCCCATCAGCCCTCACTGCCTTAGCCCTCAACCCACTTCTTCCTTCATCATGATACCCCAACCTCTCCCAGCAGGGCCCGGCCACTACAGTGCTCTATACCCTTTGCTAGATACAGAAAGGACAGTCCCTTGCCCTGCACAATACCCAGTTCAGCAAACTGCTGTGTCCTCCTCCCTCCCATAAAAAAGATTTTACAGCCCCTCAAAGGCCATATGAAAAACATTATGAGGTGCTGGGTTACAAAGTCCATGGGGCCCCAAGAGGGCCCTACTCACCAGTTCCAAGCTTCCTTTTCTCAGGGGAAGTACCAGAGGCCCCAGATCAGGCAAGGGCTTCCCACTACCCAAGAAGAAGCCCTCTCTGTCTTCCTTGATAGTCTTCCTGCAAGTTCCAGTCCCTGAGCTCCTAGGTGCCCAGGATGGCCCTCTGAGGCCCTCCCATGGGAGAGGTGCAGGCCAGGATGCCTGGAAGTGGCAGCCCTGTGCCATGGTCTGCACCTTCCTCTCCTAGCGTGGCAATCCCCTCATCTTTCCTCCCTTCACCCAAGCTCAGGCAGGATTAAGCTGGCTATTAATAGTTGTGACCTCAACCAGCAGGAGGAGTGATGGCCATCCCAGCGAGAAGGCAGAGCCAGGCTAGGAGAGGAGCCAGCCAGATTAAGACAAGCCCTTTGCCTTCCATCCTTTGGAGGTTCATCCATTAATTCTAGGCAGAGCTCATCTATGTTGCTCCCTTCCTCCCAGAGAGGCAGCTGTAGGGAGAGACAGTCAGTCTGGGCAAAGGCCAGAGACCAGAAGGCTGCAGTGGCTTACATACTTGCTCCACACACAGGTCATACACATTTGTGCCAACACACCCTGGGTGTGCAAGGCTCCAAGAAAGCAAATATAGTGCTGGCTGAGCCATCCTAGACCACTGTCTTTCTGGAGCCACCCTGGCAGGCAGAGTCAAGGAGGCCGTACCACCTTCAAGAGGCAACAGAGAGGCTGGCTCCCCAGCTGCCCAGGGGCTATCAAACAAGCTGTGCTGGTAACTCCCAGAGCCTCCACAGAGCTCACATGAAGGGTGGAGAGCACTGGTGGTTCCAAATAGGGGTCTTCTAATGATAGGCTGTGGCCCTCCCACCCTCATGGGTGGGAGAATTACATGGAGAAGAATATTGTAGCTGTCAAAGAAGAGGGCCAGCCTGCCAGGGGAGGACCAGCAAGGGAGCTATTCAATGGACATGCCACTTAATACTGAGGTTTTTAATTTAAAACAAAATATAAGACCATAGTGATTAAAACAACACAGTACTAGAAAAAACAATGAAAGTTCAGAAATAAACTCCAGCAAATTGGGACTACTGAATATAATAAATATGGAATTTTAAAGCATAAAATTTATGATTTAAAGGGGAAAAGAAAGGTTATTCAATGAAAGGTATTAAGCTGAGTGGTCCAATAGCACTATTCAAAGTTTTTAACCAGACTTTTTTTTTTTTTTTTTGAGACAGAGCCTCTAGCTATCGCCCTGGGTAGAGTGCAGTGGCATCACAGTTCACAGCAACCTCCAACTCCTGGGCTCAAGTGAGTCTCCTGCCTCCGCCTCCCAAGTAGCTGGGACTACAGGTGCCCACCACAAAGCCTGGCTTTTTTTGGTTGCAGCCATCATTGTTTTTTTTTTTTTTTTTTTTTTTTTTGAGACAGAGCCTCAAGCTATCCCCCTGGGTAGAGTGCCATGGCATCACAGCTCATAGCGACCTCCAACTCCTGGGCTCAAGCGAGTTTCCTGCCTCCGCCTCCCAAGTAGCTGGGACCACAGGCGCCCGCCACAACGCCTGGCCATTTTTTGGTTGCAGCCGTCATTGTTGTTTGGCGGGCCCGGGCTGGGGATTCAAACCTGCCACCTTAGGTGTACATGGCTGGCGCCTTAGCTGATTGAGCTACAGGCTCCGAGCCACAGCCATCATTGTTGTTTGGCAGGCCGGTGCTGGATTCGAACCTGCCACCTTAAGTGTATGTGGCTGGCGCCTTAGCCGCTTGACCAAAGGTGCCGAGCCGGACTATCATTTTTTTACCTATCATATTCACAAAGATTTATGAGATTCATATCTCAGTATCAGCAGGAGAAATACCCATTATTGTTGGGAGTTTAAATTTTTTCTTCAAAAATTCAGCAGTATGTGTCAACATGTAAACCATGCAAGACCTTGGACTCAACCATTTCTTCCACTCCCAGAAAATGACCTTAATACTAAGGAAATGCCTACGCCAGTGTACAAGGTGTGCCCAGGACAGTATGTACAATGCTGTGCATAACATAGTATTTTAGTCACCAAAAATGCTGACTTAGACATAAATTTACTTAAAAGAGATGATGATTCACGATTCTATAAAGCAAAAAATTGTAAAACAATACAGTAAGAGGACTTACCAGTTTCTTTTACTTTTGCTTAAAGCATTTTATACTCAAAATGTATTATTTTTTCTCTTATAATCAGAAACAGTAAGAATGCTATTTTCATGGTGGTAGGGAGCAGTACAATTTTTAGCCAACTCATTGAAAGAAAATACATCAAAATATTCACATCTTGGATGGTGGGATAAGAGTGATTTTTCTTTCTTTCTTTCTTTCTTTCTTTTTTTTTTTTTTTTTGCAGTTTTTGGCCAGGGCCGGGTTTGAACCCACCTCCAGGTATATGGGACTGGCGTCCTACTCCTTGAGCCACAGGTGCTGCCCTGACTTTCATGTCTTAATCAGTCTCCATTTTTCCAGGAGACTGAAACAGTGGCTCAGGTAATACTGGCACTTTGGAAGGTCGAGGCAGGGGATCACTTGAGCCTTCTCACTTGAGTGCCAGCTTTGTAGTTCAAGGCTACAAAGAGCTATGATTATACCACTGCACTTCCTAGGATACAAAGTGAAGCTGTCTCTAAGAAAAGAAAGTTTCTACAATACACCATTATTTTTTAAGAAATGCAATCTGGCTCAGCGCCTGTACCTCAGTGAGTAGGGCGCCGGCCACATACACTAAAGCTGGTGGGTTCAAGTCTGGCCTACGTCTGCTAAACAACAACAAAAACTGCCACCAAAAAAATAGGCAGGTGTTGTGGCAGGTGCTTGTAGTCCCAGCTACTTGGGAGGGTGAGGCAAAAGAACTGCTGAAGTCCAAGAGTTTGAGGTTGCTGTGAGCTGTGACACTATAGCACTCTAACAAGGGTGACATAGTTAGACTCTGTCTCAAAAAAAAGAAAAAGAAAGAAAGAAATGCAATCTGCACTTTCTGCCTCTTGATTTTTGCTCTGCAATGTTACCAGAGCAAAGAGCTCCATTTGCTTTACTGGCTAGATGTGCCAGGATGGATAAAACCTGCTCCCTCCTGCCGATGGGCACACAGATTATTGCCAATCTTTTTTTTTAGCTACAATCAATGCTGTAGTATAAATCCCTGAATGTCCATCATTTGACCCATGTGAGATTACAATGCATTTACAGATGTGAAGTTACTAAGCCAAAGCGTTTGTGCATTGGCAAATTTCACATAAATCTCCAAAGTGCCTTCCCCAGCAGAGGCCCCACTTTACACTCCAACCCACAAAAATCACCTTTAGTTGTTCTTGTTTGTTTGTTTTTTGAGACAGAGTCTCACTATGTTGCCCTCAATAGAGTGCCATGGTGTCACAGCTCACAGCAACCTCAAACTTTGGGCTCAAGCAATTCTCTTGCCTCAGCCTCGCAAGTAGCTGGGACCACAGGCACCTACCACAATGACCGGCTATTTTTAGAGACAAGGTTTCACTCTGGTTCAGGCTGGTCTTGAACTCATGAGCTCAGGCAATCCACCCAACTCAGCCTCCCAGAGTTCTAGGATTACAAGCATGAGCCACGGTGCATGGCTTTGTACGCCCCACTCTTCACATGGAGAAATGGGCTCAGAGAAGTCACGATGAGAGTTACATTGCAGAGGAGCAACCAGGCTGAGATACAGAAATGGAATCTCTATTCCAAATGGCCGTCTTTTAGCTGGGCATGGTGGCTCACACCTGTAATCCTAGCATTCTGGGAGGCCGGGGTGCGTGGATTGCTTGAGCTCATGGGTTCAAGGCCAGCCTGAGCCTGAGTAAGACGGCCCGTCTCTACTAAAAATACAAAAAATTAAGGCAAGAGGGTCCCTTGAGTCCAAAAGCTAGAGGTTGCTGTGGGCTATGATGTTGCCATGGCACTGTACCCAGGGTGACAGCTTGAGACTCTGTCTCAAAAAAAAAAAAAAAAAAGAAAAAAAAAGGCCTTCTTTTAACTGAAGTGCCCAGGGGGTGACGCTGTTAACAAACTGTTGACAGAGACGCTAAGAATGGCCCCTCACTCTGGGGACAGGTCTTCATGCCTTTGGTTTTTGATTTAGGCAACATTCGCTCATTTTTAAACTTTTATTGTTGTTCTTTTTTTTTTTTTTTTTTTTTTTTTGAGACAGAGCCTCAAGCTGTCCCCCTGGATAGAGTGCTGTGGCACCACTGCACCACAGCTCACAGGAACCTCCAACTCCTGGGCTCAAGAGAGTCTCCTTCCTCTGCCTCCCAAGTAGCTGGGACCACAGGCGCCCACCACAATGCCTGGCTATTTTTTGGTTGCAGCCATCATTGTTGTTTGGCGGGCCTAGGCTGGATTTGAACCCGCCAGCTCAGGTGTATGTGGCTAGCGCCTTAGCCGCTTGAGCCACAGGCGCCGAGCCTGTTATTGTTCTTTTTGAAGACAGAATCCCTGTCATTCCAGCTAGAATGCAGTGGCATCATCATAGCTCACAGGAACCTCAAACTCCTAGGCTCAAACAAACCTCCTGCCTTAGCCCCCGCCTCCAGTAGCTGAGACTACAGGCACATACCACCACACCTGGCTAATTTTCTCTATTTTGAGTAGAAACAGGGTCTCACTCTTGCTCAGGCTGGATTTTTAACCATTTATTAGGGAAAATATATCAAACATATACAAAAGTAGAGGTAATAATAGCTCCTGTGGTCAATCTTGTTTCCTCTTTACTCCAACTTGCTCTACTGGCTTATTCTGAAGCAAAGGCCAGATTTTATCTGTTCACATCTGGAAATTTTACCTGCACATATTTCAGACTTCAATATGTACCGCTAAAAGATAAGAACTCTTTTTTAAAAAGCAAAACAATACTATTACCACACCTCAAAAAATATATATATATAAACACAATATATACATATTTTATATATATACACACGTACAGGTTGAACATCCCTAATCTGTAATGCTACAAAATGCAAAAATCTTTGAGCTCTAACATGACACCCTAAGTAGAAAATTCTACACCTGACCTCATGGGACAAGTCACAGTCAAAACTTTGTTTCATGCATAAAATTATTTTAAATATTGCCTTAGCACCCATAGCACAGTGTTTACGATACCAGCCACATACAACGAGGCTCAAGGGTTCAAACCCAGCCCAGGCCAGCTGAACAACAATGACAACTGCACCAAAGATAGCTGGGCATTGTGGAGGGCTCCCATAGTCCCAGCTACTTGGGAGGCTGAGGCAAGAAATCACTTAAGCCCAAGAATTTGAGGTTGCTGTGAGCTATGACATCATGACACTCTACCAAGGGTGACATAGTGAGACACTGTCTCAAAAAAAAAAATATTTTAAATATCATATAAAATTACCTTTAGGTTATGTGTATAAGATGTATATGTAACATAAATTAATTTCATATTTAAGATATGGGTTCCATCCCCCAAGATATCTCATTATACATATGTAAACATTCCAAAATTAAAAAAAAAAATCCAGGGCAGTACCTGTGGGTCAGTGAGTAGGACGCCAGCCCCATATACTGAAGGTGGCAGGTTCAAGCTGGCCCTGGCCAAGTTGCAACAAAGAATTGTGGCAGGCGCCTGTGGTCCTACTGCTTGGGAAACTAAGGCAGGAGAATCACCTAAACCTAGGAGCTGGAGGTTGCTGCACGGCACTCTATGAAGGGTAACAAAGTGAGACTCTGTCTCTAAAAAAATAAAAATAAAAAAATCCACGGTGGCACCTGCAGCTCAGTGGGTAGGGCACTGGCCCCATATATAGGGTGGCGGGTTTGAACCCAGACCCAGCCAAACTGCAACAAAAAATAGCTGGGCGTTGGGGCAGGCACCTGTAGTCCCAGCTACTAGGGAGGCTGAGGCAAGAGAGTCACCTAAGCCCAGAAGTTGGAAGTTGCTGTGAGCTATGACGCCACAGCACTCTACCGAGGGCAACAAAGTGAGACTCTGTCTCTTGAAAAAAAAAAAAAAAGCCAAAACACTTCTGGTCCTAAGAGTATCAGATAAGGGACGCTCAACCTGTATGGATACACACACACACACACACATATATATACACATCTTTAAGATTATCAACTATCTAGTGTGCTAATTTCCCCAATTTTCTTTTTTTTAAATTAATTTTTAAAAAGTTTTTTTGAGAAAGAGTCTTACTCTGTCACCCTGGGTAGAGTGCTGTGGTATCACAGCTCACAGCAACCTCAAACTCTTGGGCTCAAGCGATCCTCTTTCCCCAGCCTCCAGTGTAGTTGGGACTACAGGCACCTGCCAGGATGCCCAGCTAGATTTTCTTTTTCTTTTTTTTTTTTGAGACAAGAGTCTCAAGTTGTCACCATGGGTAGAGTCACCCTAGGTTGTCTCATAGCACCCTCAAACTCTTGGGTTCAAGTGATCCTCTTGGCTCAGTTTTTCTATTTTTAGGAGAGATGGGGGGGGGTGTTCAGGCTGGTATCAAACTCATGAGCTCAAGCAATCCACCCACCTTTGCCTCCCTGAGTGCTAGGATTAAAGGCATGAGCCACTGTACCCAGCCTTACACCTGACTTTTTTCTGATACCAGTAAGTAAAGTGGAAGGAAGGAAATTAATACCACTTATAGGCTCAGTGCCTGTGGCTCAAGCAGCTAAGGCGCCAGCCACATACACCTAAGGTGGCAGGTTCGAATCTAGCCCTGGCTGCCAAATAACAATGACGGCTGCAACCAAAAAATAGCTGGGCATTGTGGCGGGCGCCTGTGGTCCCAGCTACTTGGGAGGCGGAGGCAGGAGACTTGCTTGAGCCCAGGAGTTAGAGGTTGTTGTGAGCTGTGATACCAGGGCACTCTACCCAGGGGGACAGCTTGAGGCTCTGTCTCAAAAAAAAAAAAAAAAAGACCACTTATAATCCTACCTTCCAAAAGTAACTATTAACAATGTATTTTCTTAGGTGTTTGAAAATGAATATAGGGCGGCGCCTGTGGCTCAGTGGGTAGGGCACCGGCCCCATATACTGAGGGTGGCGGGTTTAAACCCAGCCCCAAACAAAATGCAACAAAAAAATAGCTGGGCATTGTGGCGGGCACCTGTAGTCCCAGCTACTCAGGAAGCTGAGGCAAGAGAATCGCCTAAGCCCAGGAGTTGGAGGTTGCTGTGAGCTGTGTGATGCCCCGGCACTGTACCAAGGGCGATATAGTGAGACTCTGTGTCCACAAAAAAAAAAAAGAAAGAAAGAAAATGAATATATATGGATAAAATATTTCTACCACAAATTAGATCATCATATATATAGTTTTATAGCCTGCTTTTTAAATTCTTCATACATTCTTTGTATTTTTCCATGTCATGAAAAGTATTTTAAGTAATTGAATGTGCACATGCACACAATATTTCACCATGCACACATGTACACGTTTCCAATCCTCATTGGATTCTTAAATTAGGCTTCCTCCCCCTTTTTTCCATATAAAAATCCTTGTGTGTAAATATAATGGACTATATCTCTATGTTCTTAAGAGAGGAGTCAAAGGACAGGGTTTAGTTTTGGCGGATTGTTTTTTCTTTTTTTTTTTTTTTTTTTTTTGAGACGGAGCCTCAAGCTATTCCCCTGGGTAGAGTGCCATGGCATCACAGCTCATAGCAACCTCCAACTCCTGGGCTCAAGCGAGTCTCCTGCCTCTGCCTCCCAAGTAGCTGGGACCA
>CAUYQV010171227.1:0-22445 GCA_963574575.1 Galagoides demidoff | reverse complement strand
TTTTTTTTTTTTTACCTTTACTAATGTTGAACAATCATTTAACAAGATTTCTACATCTATTCCTGATAAACCTCTATCTTTGTTCCCTCAAGGTGCTATAACAAAATATCAGGGACCAGGCTGCTCAAACAACAAAGATTTATTTTCTTGCAGTTCTGGGGACCAGAAACCTGAAGCCAGGGTGCCAGGATTCTGGTGGGGCCTCTTCCTTGCTTGCCTCCAGCTGTCCTCTTGCTGTTTACCTAAACCATAATTTTGGCCTCATGCATGAAGAAGTCGCTCTGATTATACGGTTATATGGAGCAAATCATAATGCCTTTATAGTTAGCCCTACAAATAATAGCTCTCCTATTTTAACATACAATATCTATCATTACTATGTTTCTTTAGGATCAGAATTTGAATATCCAAACTGCTCTTCAACTACTGTATGTGTTATTACATGCAAAGTGAAATGGAGCCCGGAGCCGAGAATGTCTATAATTAAAACCCAAAAGTCACTTTCACATGAGGTGCCCTGACAATTCAAGCTGTGATCAGATAGGAAATAATAATGCCAAATTTTTATTGAGTACTTAGTATGCACTGGACACTATTCTAAATACTTTGGGCATATTAATTCATTTGCTTATTACAACAGTATTTTGAGCATAACAATACAATTCTATTGTTATTTTAATTATAGAAATTAGAAAATGAAATCAGAGAAATGTTGCACAACCTGGCAGAGATGTAACTACTGGTGAGTGCTGGAGCCAGAATTCAAATCTGGTTAGTTGGGTTTCAGGGTCCGGGCAAGTGTTCACCACACAGTGCAGACTCTCAGGAAGTGACTGGCAAGAAAGACAGGCCGTGTGTTGTGGGGTTCATTGTGTCTTCAAGACAAAAGTGAAACAAGAGAAAAGGAGATCAAGAGAACTGCAGTGATGTTTTTGGCCTTAATAACAGAAGAGATTTCTTTGGGAGACTTAATGAAAACATGCCAATAAAAGAGCTTATGTGCTAACAGTAAATCAGCCAAAGAGGAAGAGGTAAAACATATTCTAGATCCAGGAATAGATAATAGTGTCGGCAAAACGGTGTCACAAGAAGAACAGGAGTGTTGGAGGAGCTAAAGCCACAGACAGAACAGCTGAAGTTGGGGTGACAGGAGCCTATGGGAGACCAGGCAGGGGGTGAAGGAGTGGCCCATTCCAAGATTGTGGGTTTGGGGGAAAGTCTTGATCCATATTCCAAGAGAAATGGGAAACCACTGAGAGCTTAGACAGGAGGGTAACATGAACAGATAGAGACTCTGAAATCAGTGACATGGCTGCCACTGTAGCAAACAGTTTGGAGAACAGTGGAGTATAAGCAACTGGAGCAGTTTAGAAAATATTGTAGTGGCATCTGCTGAAAATGATGAGGCAGTGATGGCAGTGGTTCAAGAGATTCTCCAGTGTTAAAACAGAAAATGGTGCCAGGTTAGATACTGGAGAAAAAAGCAAAGATGCCAGCAACGGTGCCCAAGTTTCTGACTAGTAAAGCTTTGTGGATGAGAGGTTTTGATGGGGAGATCAAGAGGTCAAGTTGAAGATTCTGAACTTAAGGAAGCTTGGAGTCGTCAACTGGACAGTGAGACTAAGGGGCTGGAGCTCAGAGGAGAGGTGTAGGTTGGATACGTACATTTAGAAGGCATCAAAGGAGAGAAGAGAAGAATCCTAAGACTTCTTAGTTGGGAGAAAAGAATAAATCTGCAAAGAATTATAAGAAGGAGAGTCCAGATAAATAGGAGGATAACCAGAGGAAAGTGCTATCAGAGAAGCCAATAGAGGAAAGTATCAAGAAGGAAGGCAAGGACAACCAGCTCGAAAGCTGCAGACAGGTCAAATAAAATGAGAACGGAAGGTCTCTGTCATGTGAGCATAAACTGTTTAGGGGTGATAGAGCCCAAAGTCAGAGTGGAGTGGGCTGAATGAACAGTGGAGAGATGAGCACAGGTGCTGGGGGCCACTCTATAGAAATTTGGCAGTGGAGCAGGGAAAGGGAGTAGAGGGGCAGCAAGAGGGAGAAATGGATAAAATTCAGATCTCTAATAGCAGCTTCTCAGAATCTGCCCATAATTCTGGACCATTGAGGTGACTCTCAAATGAAATCATAATATTTGAGCATTCTTTCAAAGGAATGAGTAGCTTATAATCCATCATAAATTCTATAGGGTTCTAAGGGACTTCTGTTTTCCTTTCCTACAGTGGCCTATTAACCTGGCCATGACTTTGACCACAGAGAAGACCTATCCCTCTAGTGACACAGAGGACAGATCAGGGTGTCTATAGAAGCTTAGGTTATTGTCCAGCTATTGCTGAAAAAGTGAAAGGGAGAATCTTTTAAATAATAGTTTATAGTTTACATTTATTGGGAGATTATAGTGGGACAGGTGAGGTGATAAACACTTCTTAACAAGTTTATTACACCCATTTACAGATGAAGAAATGGAGGCAAAAAAAAAGTTGAAGTAACTTGTTCATAGTGGCACAATCTCATGAGTGTCAGAGTTGAGATTTGAACTTGTCTTCCTCCAAAGCCTATTTTCTGAACCATTCTCCATCCTATACTACAAACTGTGGGTCAGGACATATAATTAGAGATGAGAGAAGCTTTGTGTGTGTTGGAGACTGGAGGCAGAAAAGATACATCGCAGACCTGAAAATAAGTTCACCTTAATTTTCTCTGTTTGCTGTCTCACTCTGCAGGCTGCTGCAACAGCTATCCTAGAAGGAGGGAACCACTTGTCTGGGTCAATTTTAGGATACCAGGAACCAGGATGTAGTTTATTATAAAATAGTGTATGTTCTGGTCCTCTGGTTATCAATATAGAATAGAAATAGAATGTATTATGAGTTCTGCCCATTTTAAAGTTTGGTATGAATTGTTGGAGGAAATTTTTCTATTTAGGATTATAAGTCCATCTTGAGAAGAATGGCTCATAGGGAAGCAGTCCTGCTCCTTTCCTAATGATTCCAAGTTAGGATCCATCAGACCACCTGGCAGCCATGGTACTTTACTTAGAGTAGCAGCAGAGGTGGTTAATACCACTATTCGATATAAAGAATAAATTGACAGAAGATCATAAAAGAGAAACAGTGTTCACCTTCATGGGGGCAGGGACATTAGGGTTAACTGTGGCTGGCTTTCCAGAGCACTCCCATCAGGACAGAAGGATGTTTGGTATGAACCGGTGATCTCGGCAACAGTTCTGAGATCGAGGGAAGAATGACGCTGATGTACTTCTCACCCAAAGTCACGTTCACCTGATCACTGGAGAAAGAAATGGTCTAAGATCACACAGCTTCAACTGCATCTTTCTTTCTCTTTCTTTCTTTCTTTCTTTCTTTCTTTCTTTCTTTTTTCTTTCTTTCCTTCCTTCCTTCCTTCCTTCCTTCCTTCCTTCCTTCCTTCCTTCCTTCCTTCCTTCCTTCCCTCCCTCCCTCCCTCTTTCTTTCCTTCTTTCTTTCTTTCTTTCTTTATTTCTTTCACCATAACTGTGTACATTAATGCACTCATGAGGTACAATGTGCTATTTTATATACAATTGCACTCAGTACTATTCTCAATACTATTATGAAACCAATAGCATGTTTCAGAAAAGCAATGTAAGAGCAGCCTTACATTTACAGCCTCAACCAACAGAGACAGTAGAAGACCAGCATTGCCATGGATCCTTTGAGCATTCTGGAGTGAGGGCTTGGGGGAGATTGTCTTCCAGGAAACTCAGAGATGGTAGAAAAACAAGTCAAACTTCCAGTTCACTTTATGGGTTTTCTTCATGTTACCAAGCTTCAATCCATTTTGTGATCATGAAAGCACACAACCAAATAAAAGAAAAAGGAAAAAGGAGAAAAATCGAAGGATAAGAAGGAGGCAGAGAAGAAGAAGAGGAGGAGGACTAAGAAAGTTTTAGGAAAACATTAAAGACAGAGAAGAAAATTGAGGCAACCAAAGGACAAAATTAAGATGAAGAAAAAAAAGAAGACACAAAAATAAAGCAAAAATTTGGCCCAAAAATATAAAATTCAAAAACGTAAAATCCTAAAGAATAGAAGGAAAGAAAAGAAAAGCTAAAACCAGAGAGTTTTTTTAAGTCCAAGCACAAAAGAGGGTTACAAGATTAAAGATAAAAACTGTATAAATAAAAAACATAAACGGGCCAGAAACAGTGAGCTAGCAAACCCGAAACATGAAAGTCAGAGAGATGAAAGGCCGGAGCCAAAGCCAGAGAACCCACATGGAAAGCAATGCTTCGAAATGGAGCAAGAAATTCTTTTAAATATTTTTTAAATTTTGTTTTCTCCTTCAAGTGCAATAGAAAAAAAAAAAAAAGAAAGAATTTGAGATTGAAAGGGCAGGCCAGGAAAAAACAAGAAACCTAAAGAATGAAGCAGAACGAACTAAAATAGGAATAAGGGAAAAAATTAAATAATCAACATACACCATGGCAACAAGACATTCTAAAATAATAGCAGGATGCTGATTTGTACCGCAGAATATGTTCTTGATGTAACAAGGAAACAAAAGGAGAGGGACAAAGAAGGGAAACGCATTCTGTGAACATACCCTCAGATCCCATCCACACTTTCATCTTTGTAGGCTCCATATGGAGGTGCCTCCAACCCAGAGTAGGGAAAAAAATACTATTTTTCTCTAGTCCCCAGTTTAGCTTGCACGACTGCTTACAATGAGATGGAAGCAGAAGCCTCAGCAACTTCGGCTCAGTGAACCCTGGAAAAATCGAAAAAGATACAGTCTGATTTGCTATTTTTATTTGTTTGTCCTTTCAACGTCCTCCCACCCTTTAATCTCTTACTTTCATAGTTAATTGCCATTTACTTTAAATTAGTTTAATTGTATTACTTCCAGAATAATTTTCATTTTAAAAGAAGGCTCATTGGAGAGAGATTTGGGGGAGGGATTGTTTGTTTCTGTGCAGCCATTAGCCAGGCCAGGGAATTCCTGTTAGATGCTCTCCTTGGCTCCCTCTCCCACCTCAGCCCACACCCCCTTCTCTCTTTACTCTTTCTGTCCTGCTGTGTCCTGGGATGCTGACTCATAGGGACTGTGTTTGCAGCTTGTGCACTCTTCTCCTGGCTGATTTTACTAATGAGAGGCCTGAGCAGAAGATCACAGATCACAGAATGAGAGGAAAAGTGAGATCAAGGTATTAATTTATGCCTGCGGTTCCCTCATCACCATTGATTTGACTCCCTCCTTCCATACCTGACAGCTACCCCCTGCAGTTATTTCCCCCTTTGGAGTAGGGCATCCTGCTTTCTCCCCCAGCCTGGGGATGGAGGATGTTGGCAACTGGTATCCTGGTTGTGGCTCTGACCCCAGAGCTTAGCTGTCTGGTGCCTCCCTTGCTGTTTTTTCTTAGATTGTAAAAAGTCCTCAATTTCCTCACATTGAGTGTACCATCTGTTTCCTGCTGGGACCTTGATTGACATGGTAGGTAAAAGTACATCATAAGCAAATTTATAAGGACCAATAGGCAAGGAAGTATCTTTATGTACAAGTGTGCCAGTTCATATTGTTAAACAGTTTCCTTGTCAAATGCTTTCATTTGCTAAAAGAAAGCAGACAATGATTATCTCTTGACAAGTATGTTGACATTTAGGTATTAGATCCAGACAGTTCATCTTCCCTTTGTACCTACCAATACACAAAGACACAGTTTCCTAACAAGTTTGTTAGCTCCCTTTGGCATCTTCTCCCTAACATCAGGTTCTTTTTTTGATACAACCCCAGGGCTCATAAAGCCATTGGGTTACCTGGAATGTGCCTGACTTCCTTTTCCATCCAGATTGATTTATGTATGGAGCGACTTTCCCAAGACTTAGATCGCTTCAGTGTGTGTGCAGGTGAGTCTCCATGAGCTAATTTCCACCAGAAAACTTCTGTCTCTCATCCAGGCAGCCGAGGATCCCCTGATGGCTCTTAAATCACAACATAGGCACAAATTAATGCAAACAAAATGTTTAACCAGTGTCTCTTCCTCCACTTTTGCTCTCCACCTATCTATTCTAAGCACTGCAGCCAGATTAATTTCTCTATAGAGACATTCTCATTATACTACCCACTGGTTTTTAAAAGCCTCAGCTGCTCCTTATTGTCCACAGGATAAATTCAAGCATTTAAGATCCACAGTCTAATTCCAAACAGTCTCCATCTTTATCCACCACTGCAGAGAGGCCTCGTGTCAGGGGAATAGCATGAGGTGAGAAAGGGGAGAAAATCTCAGCATTATCCCCACTCTCCAAGAACATTTTCTTCCTGCATCCTTCAATAACAGAATCACGTCAGTTAGCAGACATGGACCCCTCTCTGAGACGACAATCAATCATAATAATTCTATGGTTTTGGTTTCTATTATGATGAAAAGTTGCAAGGTTTTCACTGTCCCAGAAAAACTACAATTGTGACTTAGGCTTCATAATGTACCTGATGTCATATGCTATCAAGTTTCAATTGACCTTACTTGTTAGTCTATTAAAATGTTTCCTGAGATTTCTGTGACATTCAGTTCTGGCACTGTAAGCGTGTTGTAACCTGGGATACCTGGGTTGTGTGACATCTCTTAATCCCAGTGCCTTATGAAGTGTTCATACCCACCATACAGTCTGACGTCCTTCCTTCCAAGCTTAAAATGTCCTTACCTTTCTTCTCTGCTTATCTGCATACTGCTGCCACATGGCACAGGTTAAGTAATTTGTAGGCATCACCATTATTATTATCCCCCACTCACAGCTCATTTAGCATTATCTTTTCCAGAGATCTCATGCTTGACAGTGAATTTATCACATGCACCTGTATGGCAGGTGGCTCTTACTACAGATCAGGTGTCCCTGATTAAACAGTCAGCACCTTTAGGAAGCTGTCATGGCTACTTTGTTTCCTGCCCTCTACCCCCTAACCCAGGGATAGAGAGAAAAGAGAAAGTCAACAAATCATTTAGAGCTAAGTCAAAGCTACTCTCTCCGCCAAAGGCAGCTCTAAGGAGTGAGTCCTCTCTATTGACAGAAAAGGGAAAACTTCGTTGTACTTCTGGTACCTGTTCATGGAGACCTTCAACTATTCCCAAAAGGAAAAGATTGATAATTAATCCTCCTCTTGAGATGAGTCAACAGACACAAGAAAAGTCTAATCAAGTAAATGTTGCTCTTTCCTACGACACTTTGTTGTCTGCTGGGCAGTTCTCTTTGTTTTCATCCTGTCTCCAAGCTTTATCTCCCAAATATTCCCATTGTCATGTTGGTCTGGACATCAGGCAGGGCCTGGCCTGGGTCGCCAGAACAAATAAACCCTGCAATGCACTACCGCAAACGAGGCGCTCGCTTTATCTTGTACAAATGAGTACAGTGTAAGTGGCTCTGCTTCAAAAGGATGCCCATGACCTCTGTTCCTTTCATCTTTTGGCTGTGCCATGCTCCGTAGAGTTACCTTGTCCACGCAATCAAGGTTAGCTGATCGTGTCTGCATTCTGTCTCACATGCGGCGGGAGAAAAGCAAATGGAGGACAACCAGTTTTTGTCTGGGAGTCTCTGTCACACAGGGTAAGGTTCTTGTCATAAGTAGAAGCCTGAAGGCATGAAGGCATGAATCAGGTTGTCACCGTGGTTAGGTAAGGGCAGAGGGGAGGTAGACTGTGCTCTGGGAGTAACATGCCCTTCCCACCAAGCAGGGACCGAAAGTCCTTCCTTGAAGATACCCATGGTCGGAACCTCCATCCCAGTCTGTGTGTAGACACACTCCAAATGTCAGTTAATATGTAAAGACCCTATAATTGAAGGATGTCATGCCCACTTCCCCCAGTCTCCTGGCCACACACCTAACTGGTATTATCTACTCTGGAGCATCCATGGGCGCAGGCCTGCCACTTTAAGCCAGTGGCTTCTCATCTGGAGAAGGTTTTGCCCACCAGGTGACATTTGGCGAGGTCTACAGAGATTTGTGGTCACAACAGGAGACTAGAGGTGCAACTGGCATGGGGTGGTTAAAGCCCAGGAAACTGCTCGATCTCATGCCTTACACAGGACAGCCACCCCCTGACAGAGAGTCATCCAGCATAACATGCAACGGGGACAGCACTAAGAAATCTTGCTCTAGGACAATTCCAACGCCTCCCAGAAATCTTACAGAGGGCCAAGCCCAAGCCCCCTGCACCATGGATTCTTGTAATTGGTGAAGTGTTTTTTTATCCATACTTTAAACGGATTTTCTCCCCATGGGGGGGCTTCACATCCTTAATCTAGGTTTTGATAAAAGTCTCAGCAGTGTATAACCACTGACATTATTTTTAAGTTGCTCTTTTGTAGTAAGATAAAAATGCCTTCATCTCTTAAGGACTATTACAATTTGTCCTCAAAACTAACAATGAATATGGCTTAGTGGACTGGGGTTAGGACTGGGCACCAGGTTTCTGATCTATTCTGTAAAAGGACCGTGCGCTAACCGATTGCGCCACTGGAGCTCCATTCTGATCTCTTCTGACACTAGATAGTTGCGTGATCTCGAGCAAATCACGGTCCCAGCTTTACTTTCCCCTTGCAACAAAATGAAGGGTGGACTGATGGAGTCACTCCGCAGTCCTGGCTGTGTCCCCTCTCCGGGGGCAGTAATGGCCTCTTCCCTTCTCTTTCTTTTCCATTTACGTGCACACGCCCCATCATTTCCACAAAATAGGGTCCCCAGTTAAGTCTGTAGTCCCTAGAATTGAACCAGGAGCAGTTTTCAACAGCAGTCATTAAGGCAATAGGCAAATCTATCCATATCCTCATCTAATCTTTTTGTTGTTGTTGTTCTAATTTCAAACTTGCCAGTCCTCAACTTAATTATGTGAGCTCAGCCAAGTCTTTTAATCTCAGGGAGCCTAAGTTTCCACCTGGCAAACTGAGAGAGTTAATTTCCAAATTTCCTTGCAGTTCTGGCACACTTCGGTTCCTCAGAACCTCTTCAACTGTGCAGCCTCCTAAACCCATATACTTCTAACAACACTTATGAGTGAAGACATCGCCGTAGGGGAAACGGTTTTTTTTCATAAGCTCAAGAATAATGGGGTCAAAGTCATAAACACACACACACACACAAAAGTGGCAATTTTGTGATTTTTATCTTGATTGTCTGAGTTCTCCTTGTTTACTGTATTCTATAGCCAGAACTTAAATAAACAGATAGTAATAAACCAGATTTAAATGGAGCTTATCACAGAGATGCTGGAATGCTTGTCTTCAATTTCCTAAGTAACTCTCTCAAACTGATTTTATATATTATATATAATTGCTTTCCCCTTTTTTCACTTTTTTTCCTTTTTGAGAAAGCATCTTGCTCTGTTGCCCAGCCTAGAGTGCAGGGGTATCATCATAGCTCACTATAACTTCAAACTTTGGGGTTCAAGTGATCCTCCAGCCTCAGTCTCCCAAATAGCTGTGGCGACCAGTTCATGTCACCAGGCCAGACTATTGTTTCTATTTTTAGTAGAGATGGAGTCTCTCTCTTGCTCAGACTGCTCTCAAACTTCTGGCCTCAAGTAATCCACCTTCCTCCCACTCCCCAAAAGATTACAGGTGTTAAGACACTGTGCCCAGCCCATATATCATTAAGAAAAGAGAGAGACAAAAAGACACTCACAAATACCTTCATTTCCATCCTCAAGATGAGAAAAATGGCTGTTTAGAATTTGGTAAAGAAATCTGACCGTAGCCCAGTAACTCAACTTTACCTTCAGGTTAAGTCATAGAGTCTTTAGGCTGCACGCAGAATAATGATGAGATGAATTAAAGTAGCTAAAGTTAAGGTCTATGGTGACAAACATGTCACAATATTTGTGACTTCCAGGTTTCTGTGTCATCTCTGCGTGTGCCAGGTGACACGCAGGCTGCTCTGCTCAGTGTGGACTAATACGGGAGCAGGAGGGACAGAGAATACTGCTCAGCTGCTCAGCTCTCAGAGTCGACTTTTTTTTTTTTATTAATTGATAGCTGTATACATTAATGCAAACATGGGGTACATTGTACTGTTTTCATATACAATTTGAAATACTTTCATCAAGCTAGTTAACATAAATTTCATGTCATTTGCTTAGTCATTATATCAAAATATTTATATTCTAGTTCTAGAAAAGTTCACTTGTGCCCTTGTTAGACAGATATATAGGTGATCTTTCCGGTCACCCTCCCACAAGCAAGCTCTCGCCTCTCTGAAGTCTTGACACCCCAGGGACCCCAGCAAGCTGCTTACAAGGAAATCATCGGTGGGTGGGGATGAGGTGCAGGCGTTCCCCCAAGAAGGAGGTGACGCTTGCTTTCACATCTACTCTGTGGGAAGCTCTGAGGCTATCACTTGAAAGTCACAAACCAGTGTAGGGCAGGGGTCAAGTACATGTGAAAACAAACTGTGCCTGACCCCTCCCCCGCCGTGTGATATAATTACGTGACCGGAACAGTCAGGACTCAGCAGATCCAAACAACAAGCTTTGTTCTTTCCTCCGATCCTGGCCTCTTGTGTGCTGGGGAAGCTCCTTCTCCTGTCTTTGAGAACCTCTCAAACAACTTTCTTGGCATTTTCAGTGATGTGGAAAAGTCTCAGTTCAGCTTAAAATTCTGATCTCTTTCCACTCCTCCCCACCTTGTAGCTCCAGGAATGACAGCAGAAAGGAGAGGGTAAGGTCTTCTCTGTGGCCCTGCCTTGGTGCTAGACAAGGGGAGGAGCAGTGTATGGGAAGGGAGAACGCAGCCCTGGTGCTAGCAGTCTCTTGCTGGACGTCGGTGCTTCTCCAGCTAACACAATCTAGTGTCCTGTATGTGGCAGGCATCCAAAGACTGCCTCTCTTCGGCCAAATGAATGAGTTCTCTGGAGAGGGGAGGCTTCCTCTCTACATAGTTCTCTGATGTGAAGGCAAATAGCTGTGGCCACCAACTCCCACTCTTCTCACCACCAGCCCAGACCCCCACACACATATTCCCTGAGCCTGGGAATCGGCAGACCTTTCCTACTGAGTGCAATGGCCTGTAGGCAGGCCTCCTAGATTGTCTGCTTGAGCGGTGGAAACCTAATCTTGCCGAATAGTGGAGGGATGGCCTGCTCTCCCCTGATCTCCCCTGATCCCCCTCTCTATTTGTACCATGTGGTAGCATCTCACATCCTTTCCCTACAGGCTCAGGGATGTATCAAGTATCAGCAAGTCCTGGCCTAACTATTGTTAGATAAGAACCCATACTCAGTAAAATAACTTAAGGAGGTTTATTCCAAGCCAAACTTGAGGACCACAACCCAGAGCCCCACCCAGGAAGACTTAAGCTAATGGACTCAGGTGATAGGGTTACAGTTTGGTTTTAGGGAGACAGGAAGCACAGATGGTCATAAATTAATATGTAGAAAACATACATTCGTTTGGCCAGAAAAGCTGGGACATAGGAGGAGACTATTAGGATTCATTAGCTGACAACTGGCTGAAAGAGTCAGGCTTTGTCTGAGAGACCTACTGTAAAAGGGAAAAGGGAATGCTTAAGATATTAGGGCAAAGTACCAAACATTCTCAACGTGTTTGTTATGCATCCTAAGTCCTGCAGGGAGGTCTTAGGCCTGTGAGTGAGTCACAAAAGACATCTCCAAGAAGGGGAGGGACAGGATCAGGCTGGTCTGAGCCCTTCCTCATGGCCAGCAAGTCAGTTTTAGGGATCCTCTTGACCAAGAAGGGGTTCCAGTCAGTCAGTCCCTTAGGGGAAAATCTTAACATTTTAATTAAGTTCACAAAACTAAACCATCACTGTGGGAATGGGGTGCTAAGTGGCCACTTTTGACAGCTAGTCCCAAACTTTTTTTTTTTTTTTTTGAGACAGAGTATCCCTCTTTTACCCACAGTGCCATGGCCTCAGCCTAGCTCACAGCAACCTCAAACTCCTGAGCTCAAGTGATCCTCCTGCCTCAGCCTCCCAGGAGCTGGGACTCCAGATGTCTGCCACCACCCCTGGCCCTTTGCTCAGGCTGGTCCTGAATTCCTGTGCTTAAACAAAATCCTCCCACCTCCACCTCCCAGAGCGCTGGGATAGCTAATCCCAATCGTGAAGCGGTTTGTCCTATTCTCTTTGTGAGGAGAAGAAGAGAAAACCACATTTCCATGGCGACAACTCACGCCTGACTGTGTTCTCAACCTGCCTTTCCCTCTTTTGTGTCCTCTCTCTCCACAACCCATTTTCTTTCTTCTTCTTCCCATTCTTTTTTATCTGAGCTGGGGCAGGACGGTGGGTAGAATGACAGTGTGTGCTGTCCCTCAGCGCTCCCAAGAAGGGACATGAATTTCACCTGTGTGTGGTTCTTTTCAAAATATGAGGTCCGTAGTACCTCTGTTGTCCAGTTTGGGATCTTCCTACTTGTTTGGGGGAAGAGAAGGTCTCCTCTGTATGCGTTTCCTTCTCACGTCACCAAGTCATGTGGCATATCACAGCCGGAGGGACCCGCAGACCAGGACTTCTGCCTGTGTAGAGATGCCATCTTCATATGTGAGTGCCAGACACGAGTTCAAGATGCAGCTCTGTTTCTTAACATGTTGTTCATTCCTAAAGAAAACTATTTCATTAAGTCTTAATTTCTCCATTTCTAGAATAGGAACAACATCAGCCTTGCGGAGCCTTGAGCTGTGACTTATATAATCACTTAGAAGTACACATTGTGTAGTGCCACCGTCACATGTACAAACAGCATCGTGGCAACGATGTGCAAGACGGTGGGTAGGTGAGGGGGAGCTCTGACCCTGAGAAGTGCACTGTCTCATACAGAGACAGACACATACAGACAGAATCACAGCAAAATGTGACCAGTGGAAGGAAGATGCATACAGAGTGTGCAGGAGGTCAGGTGGGACCAGAGGCGCTGCGAGGCGAGGTGTCTAGATCTCTGTTTCGGTTGCTTCTTGTGTTCAGACAGAGAAGGTCATGGAGCAGGATGGACAGGGGACACCTCATAGTGGGCAGTAGAGAACAATGGTAGCTTATTAGTCACATGTACCCACAGCCCAGGATAGAGGGTAAGGAAGGAAACTATAGACCATGCAAGGCCACCTGCAAGCTGCACCCAGGAACAGAGAGAACCATCAGAGGCTGTGGGAGGCAGCCTTGGTAGTATCAGAGGGTGGCCTCCTGGTTATCACTGAGTATATGCAGTAATTCTGCAGGCTGGCAGGAAACTGGGACCTACTACTCTGTGCCTGGCCCCTATGCCAGATAAGGAGAGTTATTGATCTAGGGAACCTTATTTATAATAACAGAGTGGTAAAGGCCCATTCAAAGCCCTCCCAATTTCACCAGATGTCAAGGTAACACATAATACTGACCCTTAATTTTAGGCCTAAACTCACAGCCTCCTGCAGCAAACACTCTTTGAATTCAGTCTGAGTAAGAGCTCCTGGCCCAGGGTTGAGGATGTTGCTTTCCAGTTGAAGTAAACAGCACAAGGCACATTTCTCCCATGCTCCATGTATGTGAGATCTGTGAAATTGTGAAGGAGAAAGTATAGGAGAAGAAAAGAAATTGGAGGAACAGATAGAGGGCGATTATAAAAGAGCCTTGTAGGAAAAAGCTTAGACACAATTCTGATATTCTGATGCTAAAAAGTATTCTTCTAAAAATGGTTAAGGGCCAAATCATATGTGGAAAGGACTACTGGAAGCAAGTTGTACTAATTTTTTTTTACTACACAATACGTTAATATTTTACTGATATGCATTTTAAACCTCTAATTTGATGTACATCATTGCACAATCTTCTTGAACCCGGGGACATTAGCCTTTTAGCAATTTTTTTTCCAGAACATCAATGTTTCAGAGGACAAAGTTCAAGAATTACTGTTACAGGTAATGAGAGATCATTAAAAGATTTCAAGCTGGGAGTGGCATCTTCATATTTGTAGTTTAAATTAAATACCCTCCGATGTGCTGGGATGGATTTGAAAGGATGAAAATTTGAGTAGTTGGTGAATTCAGTGAGGAGGTTGTGGAAGCAACCGTGGAGAGAAATGAATAGAAAAAAGATAATAGAGGCAGGGAAAGGAAATTTTGAAAGAAGTTTTTATGTATTAGGTGAGGTCAGTGAATTGGTGGTGGAGCTGGTCATGCTACAGTCACAAACACACACCAACATCTGAATGACTCACCACAACCAAGGCTTCTCTCCTGTTTAAATGTCTATCGTAAGTTGAAGGGGGAGCGTTCTGCTCCACGGAATAACTTGGTGACCCAGTGGATGGAGATTCTGTCATAGCAGCACCTTCGGGCAGAGAGTTTTTTGGGTCATTACAGTAAGAGGAAAGTGCATGGAGATTCAGACCCTGGCTTTGGGCTGGAATAATACCTGTCACTTTTGGTTACTGCCCACTGACCAGAATGAGTCAACATAATCCTGCCTCAGACCAGGCAAGAGGTCTGGTGTGACCATCTATGTGTCCAGGAAGGGAAGGAAAACCAAATATTAGTAACACATTTCACACTGAGAAAGAAGAAAGGATCAAAGATGTCTCCTGCAAGCAAATAGGTGGAGGATAGTTCCAATAACTTGGAGCAGGAAGGTACCAAAAGAGAGAGAGAATGTTTGAGAGAGGAGATGATGCCTTCCATTTTGAAAATTTTGAGTTTTTATGTGCCAAAGGAGTTTTCATTTGAAGATAACCAGTAGATTGTGGAAATTTTTAAGTCTGAATCTCAAAGGAGAATTCTGCCCTGGAGATAAGACTTAGGAATCGTCATCAGTACTTAAAACCAAGAGTGGAAGTACTATCCATGAAGACTAAGGTATTCCATGAAGAACATCCAAGCTTTTGATGACAGAAAACCCCAGAAAGAGGATAAGAAACTGTCAGAGACAGACAAGGAAAGAACCCAGAAGTGTTATTTCAAAAGAATGAAAGGAGGCCAGAGTTTCTGAGAGAAAAATGATCAGCACAATAAACACAACTAAAAGATCCAGAGTGTTAATGGCTAAAAAAGCAAGCCCAGCTGCTTTGGCAGTTAAGAAACCAGTGATGGGCAGGCTCATGGCTCACACCTGTAATCCTAGCACTCTGGGAGGCCGAAGTAGGGGGATGGCTTGAGCTCAGGAGTTTGAGACCAACCTGAGCAAGAGGGAGACCCCATCTCTACTAAAAGTAAAAAAAACAGCCCAGCATTGGGGAAGGCACCTAAGTCTCTGATATGCAGGAGGCTGAGGCAAGGGGATTACTTGAGCCCAAGAGTTTGAGGTTGTTGTGAGCTGTGATGCCACAGGGCAGAGAGTGAGACTGTCTTGAAAAAGAAAAGAAAAGAGGAGAAAAGGAGAAAAAAGAAAAAGCAAAGAGAAGAGGAGAGGAGAGGAGAGGAGGAGAGGGAAGGAGAGGGGAGGAGAGGAGAGGGGAGGGGAGGAGAGGAGAGGAGAGGGGAGGGGAGGAGAGGAGAGGGGAGGGGAGGGGAGGGGAGGGGAGGGGAGGGGAGGGGAGGAGAGGAGAGGAGAGGAGAGGAGAGGAGAGGAGAGAAAAAAGAAAAGAAAAGAAAAGAAAAACCAGTGATGATTTCAGTAGGAAGAGGTCCTTGGGAGGAGAAACATAAGCTAGGCTGAAATGATTTGGGCAGTGAGAGGAAACAGAAGAGTCAGGTTTTATTCCCTTCTTTCTCAACCCCTATGATTCTTTTATTTATTCAACCAACATTTAATAAGCGTTTGTTAGAGGGTAAATAAGACAGATGAGCTTTCTGAGATTTCCCTCCAGTCGATAATCTTACGTTTCCTCCTCAGTGCTCCTGTAACATTTTCTACACCTCTTTATTTCAGCACTTTTCACGGCATATTGTATGTATTTATCTTTTCATCTCCCTCCCTAACAATGAGCTCTTTCTGGATAAAGACAGGGTAAAGATTTTATTGATCTGTTTATCCCCAAAGCTCATTACAGTTCCCGACATAGTAGACATCCAATAAATGTGCTCGGGTTTTCAATTAAATTATTTAATCTTCACAGTTCTGTGAGGTAGTTATTAGTCTCATTTCACAGAGGAGACAGCTGATACTGCAGGGTTATAGATGGCAGGTGGCAGAGTGGGGACCAGAATCCACACCTGGTTCTATTCATCACACAGGAACTGCTTTGACACCTTTTTCTCCTGGGGAAATGGATTCAATTTCCTCATTATATTCAAGATTACAAATTAGCAGTATAATCTGAGATGCAGATAGGTCAATTGATCAAAATTAGGCTTCCTGAACCCATAATCTTGGCTGAGATAAGCCTACAACTGAACATGCTGTAGTACATAGTATAATAACACACTATACAATACTATACTATACAATTATCACGCTATACTATAACTATATTATACAATACTATACTATATATACTATACCATTACTTTATTTATACTATACTATACTATCACTATATTATACTATACTATATGATTACTATATTATACTATTACTGTATTATACTATACTATACTATTACTATACTATTGCTATACTATACTACACTATTACTATGCTGTACTATTGCTATGCTATACCTGAACATACTACAGTATGCTGTAGATAAACATACTATACTGCAGATGGTCCCTGATTTGCAATGGTTCATTTCAACTTAACATTTTTCAACTTTACACTGGTGTGAGAGGCACAGGCATTCAATAGAAACCATATTTCAAGTACCCACCATTTTTTTTTCATTTTCAGTACAGTATTCAGTAAATTACACGGGATGTTCAAAATTCCAATTGTTACAAAGTAGGCATTGTCCACCTGTAGGCTAATGTATTCCAAGCACATTTAAGGTAGCCTGTGCTAAGCTATGCTGTTTGGTAGGTCAGGTATGTGAGGTGAATTTCTGGTTACAACATTTTCAACTTATGATGGGTTTGGGGACATAACCACATCATAACCTGCAGAACAACTGTATGATGTGCTATAGCTGAACGCATCATACTGTGGTAAGTTTAATTGCATGAAATCGCTGTTTTAGGTCCAGCAAAGGTCAAATAATTAGCATTTTCGTATATCTTAACCCAAAAGAATATAGGACGATTTTTTCTACAGTATGAAACTAAAAGGATAAATTAGTAGAATGAACTAATAAATATGCAACTAGGCAGTGATGTGAGGAGAAAGCTTTTGAAATAGGCCAGTGTTGTTCTAAAAAGGCTTGTGACCACGTTACTTAAGCTAAGACTCAGTTCCCTACTCTTTGGAATGGAGATAGTAATTTCTTCTTGACAGCTATTGTAAGGATTGAATGATGTACTTGCATATGTAGAGTGATCAGCTCTATACCTGACCCACCAAAGACACACAATCAATGGCAGCTATAATTATGATCACAAGGAAACACGGATGCCTCCAATGCAGGTGTTTATTTAATCACTAGTATTTATCCGGGGCTTGTTCGGGAGCAAGAGAAAATGAGAATTTGCTATATACATTCTTTATTTCTTACAGTAATGCCTATTATTTGCCTCAGAATTAAATGTTTCACAGTATGGAGTGTACAACTAGATGTTAACCAACAGCTTCCTGCCAGGTAATACCTTTCAGTAAAACATAACCTTTCAGGGGGAAAAGTAGACAAGCAGTGGATGGGGTTCCAAAGATAATATTTACAGGGAATTTCTCAAAGAATTCCCAGGAGCACTGACTGCTCTAAGTGCTAGACAAGTAACTTAGCCAGAATCTTCCTTTTGAAATGAAAATTGGTCACTAGAAGCGACTTGTCCGAACGCATCTGAGAGAAGCCAGATCTTTTATGTTCAGGGTCTTTGAGTCAACAATATGTGGATTAAACCAAGTTACTTCAAAAACTACGAAAATATGACATAAAATGTCTAAAATAAAGGATTCTTCTAGTACAATTTTATTTAAAAACACATGTTCTATTAACAGGAACATGTGGAAATTGATCATCCATCCTCCGTATAATTGAAAAGTCAAAACAGAGACTCTTTGGGGAGAGAAAGTAGTCAGGATACTCCGAAGTCCCCAGTTGTATTGTTTCATGGAACGTGACTGTACATCTTCTTGATAGAATTCTTACGTGCTCTTTGCTTATGTAGACACACTGGTTATTTAATGGAGATTGGGAAGGAGACACTTGTACTATTTGTTCCATAGGTACAAATAAAATGGGTAAGAATTTTAAAGCCTGCAAACTAAGATGTGTCCAGATGAATCCTTTCTTTTCTGTAATTTTGAACTTTAGACTCTCTGGTCCAATCTAGTAACTTCCATAGACTCTCAAGCTCAGCAGAGACACTTCAGTTGTAAACACGTAAACACATTGTGTTTATCTTTCTTCCTGCTCTTCCCCACCACGTTGATGGTGGGTTGAGAGAATCCCCAGATGAGCAGACCGGTCGCTGTGCCCTAGGCCATTCGCCCTGTCTTCCCTCGGGACACTCCTGCCCTGCAGCTGATTCTAAGCTCTAGAGGTACTTACAGAAAAATCAGGCAAGGGAGGCAGTGTCCTCCTCTCACGCTGATTTCAGATGTAGCTTCTCCTGTCTGGGGGCTCAGCACAAGTAAGATCAGGTTCCCACTCCAATGGCAACTGGACATTTTGTGGGTGTTGACTCAGCTCCCACTCAATGCTCAGCACTACTGATGCGCCTAAGACTTAACTACTCTTTGATCCATACCAGGAACCACCCTGTGTCCTTCCACTGGGCTGACCTTGAGATCTCCTCCAGGACCACAGCTTCTCTGCAGTGCATGTTCACAATCCAAGTCCCTCTGAAAGCGTCCCTCACTGCCACAAACACAGGAAACTCAGGTGTCTCTAGCACGCCATACTCTTAACAGAGCATCCTGCCCATTCTCCCTAATAGTGAAATGATCACTCCTCTCTACAGGACTTGCTTCTACTCAGATCTCAAAATTTTGAAGAGGCTATTGAATGCTGTACTCCCACCCCAGAACCCAGCTTGAAGGGACAGAGGCAGACACAGACCTTCCCAGATTCACATCTGACTCTTGTCAGTTTCTCTTCCTCCTCTTCTCTACCCTAACATGTCTTTAACTAGTACATGTATTGGGAGAGTTCAAGGTGAAGAGAATCCTTCAGAAAGTCTGCCTGCATGTGTAAACATACTTCTACCTCACTTTCAGGCATGTAAGTTCTAAATTAAAGAGCAAAGAATGTACCAGGAGTCATTATTCAGATTTTCCAATGGTCTCTTTCCCCTGTCCCTCTCCCCATCCAAGTAGTGTGTGACCACCATTTTATAGGCCAGGGGTGGTAATGGAGAACTCGGATTGTAGTGAAGAAATTCTACTATGATCTAATCACAAAACAATTCTACACCTTCCCTTCCTAAACATTCTACTGTCTTAGAATAAAACCTGGGTATCACTGCAGCAAACACAGCATATGATATATTTTGACCAAGATTTCTCAACATTGGGACTATTGGCATGTTGGGCTGGATAATTCTTTTTTCTGGGCCACTTTCCTATTCAGGCCTCTACCTACTAGATACAGTAGCACCTCTCCCCAAGTGGTGACAACTAAAGATAGGCATTGCCAGATGTCCTCTGGCAGGGGAAATCACCTGAGGTTCAGAATCACTGCTATAGACCCATCTGGAAAGAACATGTGATGGCTGTGTAACTCTTCTAAGCGTTTTGATGATGGGTTGCTTCTAAGAAGCACTCTGTGGCTGTAACTTTGCAAAATGACCTTTTTTTTTTTTATCTTCCCTATGAGTCAGGTAGCACAGATTATTGGCCCCATTTCCACAGATAGAAAGTTGGACGCATTCAGCCCTCCCAATCAGGTCATGGAAGTCTGTACTTTCATTTCCCCCGTAAGAAAAGTGAAAATTATAATCATTGTTTTTCATCCCAGGCCCGAGATTGAGTAATAACTACAGAACAATGCCCTTTCCTGACTGCTATTCCCAAACTCTTCCACACTGGGTAGTTCTAAAGATAAATTTATATTTGCCCATCTTCCTATTCTACGGGCATCAGAAACAAAGCCTTCAACACAAATAAAATGGCAGCCAGCCACATACTTCATCAGTGTAACTGCCGAATTACATGGGGAAAAAGATCAATTCCAACAACAAATAATAATCGAATAGCCTGGGTTTTTTTCCCGCCTCTGGTCATGTCCAGGCACAATGCAATTTTAAAAACACAGATATTGATGTCCCCAACATGCCTACCTCAGTGACCTCTGTAACACCAATCTGGCACCTGGGAATGAGTGCAGAGAAGCTGTGGAAATAAACAACTACGAACTGTCAGCTCTACAACACTCTATTCATATAAATTTCAAAAGTCAAGACGTTATACAAGAACACGTGATAGTTTGTGAACTACAGAAGTACATGGCCTCCCAGTTACGAAGGCTTGCCACCCTAATCCCAGAGAAGGCCCCCACAAAACGGAATATTTGAAGATGACTGAGATTTTCCAGAGAAGAGCTTTTTGACTAGAAAATAACATCCACTTTTTAACATATACAAACCTACTTTTTTAGGTACTATATGATGACTGCAGGTGGTGGGCCTTTCCTCTGTGAAATCCAATCTACACACTTCACAGCTGCAGTTGGGAAAGGCCTCAGAGTTAGAAGCTGAACTGAGTGGGTCTCAGGAAGTGCAATCTAAGAGGGAGTAAATAAGGATGTAGGACTAAAACACTTAGATCGTAGCTAAAAGAAAACAAGGACTAGCCAAATAAGTTAATGGAAATGGAAGATAAACTCTGACCTGATATCTTAGTAATTTCTTTTTTTTTTCTGTTTGTAGGGTTTTATTTTTATTTTATTTTATTTTATTGAATGGTAACTATATACATTAATTGACTTCTGGGGTACAGTGTGGTGTTTTCACATACAATTTGAAACATTTCCATCAAACTGGTTAACATAGCCTTCATGTCATTTTCTTAGTTATTGTGTTAAAATATTCATATTCTACTCTTAGAAAGATTCACTTGTACCCTTGTAAGATAAACCACAGAAGTGATCCCAATAATTTCTAATGTGATGCCTCCTATCGCTGCCAGCTGTATAATCATAATAGCTGAGAGATGTTATGTGTTTATTGCACACAAATTTTTGTTAACTCTTCTGCCTAGCTAAAACAACACACGCTTGAGCTAGTGTCTTCCTCGTCAAGATGTTAGTGAAAGGGTAATGACCTGGGAATTAAACATACCAAACAGGCCATTTGTTATAGTTATTCTAGTAATCAATTAGCGTTACATGTATTTAAACATACTTCTAGCTGAAAATCTGAACATGTGGCAAGGTCTATCAATCATGATTGTTCTAGTGTCATTTAACAGAAATTAATTTTTAAAATAAAAACTTGTGAGAATCAGTGATCCAAAGCTAAAATCATCATGAAAAACCTGAAACACCTTTAACTAAACTAAAGGAATAAAATCTACAGACCGCAGCCAGAGTCTGCCTGTGACTCTTAAAGATCTTGAGTGCCCTCTACAGGTTATTTTAAGAATTTTCACAGCTTTGATGTTTACTTTCCCAAAATAGGTTTAGGCAATTTCTACAACATGAAAATAACTTAGCCAATTTTTATTTTTCAAATAATTACATGATTCTCACATAACTTTGTTTGCAGTTTTTGACTGGGGCTGGGTTTGAACCCACTATCTCCAGTATATGGGGCTGGCGCCCTACTTGAGCCACAGGCGCCACCCACATAAAATTTTTGAAACAAAAAATCACCTGTAATCCTAACATCCATAGATAGCCACTATTACCTGTATTCAGGTATAATCTTGGTTATAAATACACATACATATACATTTTTCTTACATTTGTTTTCTCTTAGAAACACTGTAAACATTTTACCATGACTGACTTAGATGAGTTGTGTGATTATTTCATATTTTAATAGGTTTTTTAAAATTACATTTTATTGACAAATCACCATTTTTTTATCATGAGAATTTCTCAATGAAAAGTAACCCTCCCACATGCCAAAAGAAAGAAAAATAATTTAAATAAAATTTAATAACTACACAAGGGTGGGTTCATTATAAAATAGGATGCACATGGCTCTTCAAAATAAAAATCTAAAAGATATTATGAATACTTACCTATGTTTAAGGTGGTCATAAAAATTAAATTAAATAACAGATTATCCAGATGGTTTACTAGGGTTTCAGGCCAAGAATAACACTGCAAAAGCAATAAAGTTAGGGTAGTATTGCACTTATATTAGCTGGATAATTGCCTTGGTTTCTATTTTACTTGTTCATGGCATTATTATGCTTATCCTTAAAAGGTGACCATTTTTGAGGTCTATCTTACAGGGGTACAAGTGAAACTCTCTAAGAGTAGAATCAGAACGTTTTAAAACTATAACTGAGAAAATGACATGAAGGCTGTGTTGATCAGTTTGATGGAAGTATTTCGGATTGCATGCGAAA